>JAEIGL010000040.1:0-125767 GCA_018903715.1 Zaprionus davidi
ACCTTCTTACCTCACCTGACCTTTTTATCCCTCACCTGACCTTTTTTACCCCTCACCTGACCTTTTTATCCCTCACCTGACCTTTTTTACCCCTCACCTGACCTTTTTATCCATCACGTACCTTTCTACCGGAAACCACCTCACTCCACTTTTTGCACCAGAACCCGCATTTCCTATCTGCTCTCCAAACATTGTCGACATTCGATTGTCGACACGTAGACAATCGTGTAGTCTACACCGTGTAGTCTACGCGGCACATCACTGCTCATTTGCATTCCAGAAATAAGATAAACTTAAATTAGCGCGTCTATTGCGTCGTTCTGTTTTTACAAAAAAGCCCTGATTCAGAGATGGACAAACAATAAATCGAATTCATATCGATAACTTATTTAAATAATTTTAAACGATGATTCTTAACAATATTTTTGATGCGTTCTGCAACATCCTCCTCCCAAGTAGTGAGGTCGGCAGTAATTATAGGCGACATCAATACTTTAACAATTTTGTATTACGTCAAGCTTAATTAATTTAACAACTGGTCTTTTATAAATATTATTCTTAATTTTTACGTCGACAATTCGTACACGTCCATCTTTTGATGGATAAGTGTTAATAACTAGACCCTTTTGCCATACATTTCGAGGCATTTCTGATTCCATTACTAAATCGTCGCCTTCTTGTAAATTATTGTTATCCTTTTTCCATTTGCGACTATAAATTACAAATTGTCTGTATTCTTTTTTCCACTTAATCCAAAAAATGTCTGCTAGTCTTTGAGACGATTTCCACATGTTTAATATTCTTAAATCTAAATCATTGGTGTTCGTATAAAAGGATTCTCTAAAATTAGGACTTATTAATAAATCATTTGGTGTCAAGGGTTCACTGTCAAAATCTTCTGAAGGTACAAATAAAAGCGGCCTACTGTTTATCATAAATTCAATTTCACAAAATAGTGTTTTTAAAGTAAATTCTTTTGGATATTTTTCTTTCAGCAAGACACTTAAATATTTCTTAACAGATTGTATAACCCTTTCCCATGCTCCTCCCATGTGAGGGGATAACGGCGGATTAAAAAACCAAGAGCAACCTTTTGTTGTTAAAAACTGTGTTAGCTCACTAGCTGACCAATTTTCAATTATTTCGCTGATGTCTTTATCTGCTCTCTTAAAATTTGTACCATTATCTGAATATATTTCTGTAGGAAATCCACGTCTGCAGCCAAATTGACGAAATAGATGCATAAATGCATTACAAGATAAATCTTCGGCAATCTCAAGATGAATTGCTCTAGATGTCATACATGTAAAAATCACTCCGTAACGCTTAACGTGACTTCTGTTTTGTGTTATTTCAATCGGACCAAAATAATCAATTCCTATTTTCAAAAAGGCTCTTTCAGTTGGATTTACTCGACAGTTGGGTAGCTGACCCATTAAAGGAATCTGAGGTTTTGCTTTTTTGTTTTTGCAATACTGACAATTGTAAATAATCTTTTTAACTGTATTTCGGCATTTAGTAATCCAAAATCTTTGACGAATTTTTTAGCATGATAATACTGTATAAGTAAGTATGTAATTGGGTGGTCTTTGTCCAGTATAATAGGATTTTTAGAATCAATACTCATATCTTCGTCATTTAAATTATTTAATCTACCTCTAAGTCTTATAAGATTATCTATAGATAGAAAAATGCGTAAACTCTTTAAATTACTTGAAGATGACATAGATCTATTTTGCTTAAGGCTATCTAATTCATTTTGATATTTGTCACTTTGTATGCTCTGCAAAATTAAATTTTAAGCATTTAATAGCTCTGCAGCTGTTAGTTCATTTATTGTGGGATATTTCCCTTTTGTTTTAAGTTTTATCAAATATCTTAAGACCCACGCTACGGTTCTTAAGAATCGCATCCAATTTGAAAATCTTGAAACGTCCGGTAAAATAAAAGTCTGCTTTTGAGACACAGTCAAATTTACAAATTCAGGATCACTTTGTTCATTGTCATTTTTAAAATTAAGAGATAATTTGCCTGGCGGCCACAATTCTTGACCCCTTTTTAAAAATTCTGGCCCTTTTAACCATAATTCATTTGAATTGAAGTCAAAGGCAGATAATTTTGTTGCTTTATCAGCGGGATTTATTTTTGAAGGTACGTAGCGCCATTCGCTTAAATTTGTTATTTCTTGAATTTCTCCCAAACGTTGAGCTACAAATGTCTTAAATCGTTTGCTACTAGTTTTAAGCCAATATAAAACAATTTCAGAATCTGTCCACAAAAAGTTTGAGTTTATTGTAAGGTTTAGTGTTTCTTTTGTTGTTTTAGCAAGGAAGGAGGAAAACAATAACAATCATTTTACAAATTTAATAAATAAAATTAATATTTTAATATCTGACTTTGGAAATATATTAACTGGAGCGGATCTTCAATTTCTTATCAAGTCAAGGAACATGTTCATGAAAGTTGGAAATTTCAATATTATAAAAACACAATTTGGAGAACATTTTGAATTCTGTAAATCTTGTTATGATAATACAGAAACATGTGCTTGCTTTCACTTTGTTATTCAACAACGTGATGTTAAAAAACTTATTACATCATATAAACTACATGTCTAAAATTCTTATATAAGCTACCTTTGTCAAATTTAAACATTAAATAAAGAAAAAGAAACATAAGAAAAACTAGTTTATTTATTTATTATGGTGGTGAAATTAGAAAGATTTGTGTACACACACACACGCACACATGCACTTACCCTCTAACACTTGTGCATACAAACATGATTATGTATGCATGATCACGTTTCAACTTTTAACCTTTGTTATGTAGGTGAAAAACACCTACATTTTCCTTTAAAATCATCGATGCATTCAAACTGAGGCTCAGTTTAAAACACGACTTCGAGGAAGGAAGCAGAAGATAATAAACCCTACAAAGCGACGAAGGAATCTAGCAACAGCAGCAACATGAACGCAACAACAACAATTAAGGAGTTTCTGAACCAGTGTGATGATATCATTCACCATCATGATCTGAAAGTTTTAAGCCAATATAAAACAATTTCAGAATCTGTCCACAAAAAGTTTGAGTTTATTGTAAGGTTTAGTGTTTCTTTTGTTGTTTTAGCAAGTCAAGAGTGCCCTGTAATTCTAACCTTGGAAAGGACATTGGTTTTAATGGTTCTACACGGGATTTTGCTGCTATTAAAGTACTTTCGAATTGATCTTCATAATTAAAACGTAAATATGCGCACGTTGTGTATGCATGTTTTGAAGCGTCACAAAAGATGTGTAATTGAATTTTACATTTCTTAATATTAAACGTGGTCATCTGTCTTTGTATGTAGAAATTATTTAGTTTATTTAAGTTGTCACATAAGGTCTTCCAAATCTCAAAATGTTCGTCCGTAATGTAATCATCCCAGTGGATACCATTGTCCCAAATTGCTTGCAATAATATTTTGTTTGAAATTAATAAATTAGAAAGAAAACCTAAGGGATCGAATATTGACATAGTAATTTTCAACACTTCTCTCTTAGTTGGACGTTTAATTTGATAAAGAAGTTCAGAGTGTGACTTGGAAAATTTTAAATTGTAGGTGAGAATATCTTTATCATAGTTCCACATAAGTCCCAATACTCGTTCTTCGGTCAGGGTTTTAATTTTATTATCTTCTAATATGCTAGAATTTGTCTGCTTTAAAACTTCTGGAGAATTCGATATCCAATTCCGCATATCAAATCCAGCTGCCTTGTGTATGTATGTCACATCCCTAATTAATTGAACCGCTCTGTTAATGTCATTTGCTCCACCAAGATAATCGTCCATATAGTGTTTGGTAATTATGTCCTTATAGGCCTCTTCAAAGTTATTCTGAAACTCTGAAGCGTTTCTATTTCTATTGAAGGAACATCTTTTTAATGTCTCCTACAAAGGCAATTTTATGTTCTCGAAAGTTCATAAGACTTGAAGACAATTGGCTGTACAAGTCTGGACCTGGCAATAAAAAGTCATTTAGACAATAACCATTACTTTTAGAAGCAGCGTCAAAAACTATTCTTAACTTCTCAGGTTTATTGCTATTAAGAACTCCGATATGTGGTAAGTAGTACGTCAAGGGTGAGATTTTATTTTTGTCTTCTAATGTCAATTTTTTTATATATCCTTTATTAATGTAGGATTCAAAAGTCTCATTGTATTTTTTGCCGTAAACAGGATTTTTGTCTATCTTTCTTTCACATAAAATCAGTCTAGAATATGCGTTATTATAGCTCTCAGGAAGCTGTACGTCATCGCTTTTCCAGAAGAGTCCACATTGAAATCTGTCACCATTGCGTTTCAAGATCTTGTCTACAATTTCTAAACATCTTTTGTCGTCGAGTGAAGTGGGAATGTCATGTGAAGTCAATAATTCGTTCTCAATAGACCAATAAGACTTTACAAGGTTATGCAACTTATCCAAATCGTCAATGGCTTTGTCGTTTTCTCAGTAATTATATACATGACAACTATAATGTCTATCAGAAATATGTCTATTGAGTCCTACCGTTCCGTGAACAACCCAGCCTAGTGAAGTCTTACTAGCGACTGGACCGTTAAATGTTTGATATTTTAATTTTCGTGACACTATAAGCGACCAATTATCTTGACCAATTAGAATTTTTGGCTTAGCATTTTGATATGAACAAACTTGTAAGGAAGCTTTTCATGCTGGGGTATACTCAGTCTCGCCCAGGGCCACTTTACAAAACATTTCTAAAGTGCTGAGACCTGAGACGGAGAATATGTACCTCTTTTAGGGCGGAAAAGTGATTTCCTAGGGTCTAGGGGAAAGAAAATCGGACCATGCCTCGGTGTATACCGAGTCCTTCTGCCTTACGTACGTGCTGCAGCGGCTAGGCCGGCTGGCTAATGGTTGGCGTCAACTGCGGGGAATCATACAAACGTTTCAGCTGGCTCCGCGCATCTACTCTCGCTGCTCAGTTGACCTTGGAACCTGGTTATGCACCAAGGCGTCCAAGTTCGCTGACTTGCGTCTGCTCCAAAAGCTCCGATAGGTATGATGTGGTTAATACCTGCTTTTATACCTAGCAGAACTTTGGCACAGTCGTAGAAGGTCGGTGCACCAGTCTCACGAATGTAGTACCCCCGCACTCCTGCCTCAACTTGTATCTAATTATTAGTAAAAACGCACCATTTTTATTCTTGTTTTCTTTATTTTTTCATTTAATCAGTTTCCCTGCCTACACCGTAGCCTGATCTGTTCTTTTGTCTCTCTCGCTTAGTTTTCCTGCCTGCTGATTATTCGCTCACCCTTTTTTGGTAGTATCTGTCTGTGTCCAACGACGGTTTTCACTGTGGCAGTGTTTTTTCTCCTTATTGTCCTTCGGCGTAGTTTTGGCAGCCCTTTGGTAGCTGCGTGTTGTTGTTGTTCTTCTTCTTCTGTGCGCCTCTGTGGATCTTGGACGGCTGCGTTCCTGTTGTTTTCTCTCGCGTTGACACTTAACCGGATTTTTTGTACTCAAGTTTGTCGAGGAGACACGCACGTTCGCTCGCTGCACTAGTTATCTCGGGACTATCCTTCTTCCTTCCTATGCCAGCTTTCACCTCCTCTGCAGTCGACGTCGCTCGGCTTAGATTTCCCGTGTTTGGTTGGGTGTGCGAACTTTTCGCTCACGGTGTATTCAGTTCGCACGTGTATGTGTGTGTGTGTTACGTTTTGTTCTTGGTGCGCTCCCGTGTCGTTCGCCGCTCATTTGTAGTTTTCCGTCGCTCAGTTGCACTCGCTTGTGTACGGATTTTTCCCTCCGGGTGTATTTTAGTTTGCGCTTGCGCTCTTAGCTGTTGTGTTGCGCTTGCGTTCTCTGGCTGCGCTTGTTTGTATGTGTCGCTGTCGCTTGCGCTCGCTCTATGTGTGGGTGTGTTCTCTTGGCTGCGCGGCCGTCGTTTACGTTTGCTCTGTTTGTGTTCGCTCTCTTTGCGCTCGCCCGGCTTGCCCTTGCTTTGCATGTACGTTCTCTCTTGTGTGCGTGATCGTCGCTTAAGCTTATTCTGTGCGTGGTCATCGTTCTCTTTTGCGTTCGCTCGGCTTGCACTTGCTTCGTGTGTACGTTCTCTCTCGTGTGCGTGATCGTCGCTTAAGCTTATTCTGTGCGTGGTCATCGTTCTCTTTTGCGTTCGCTCGGCTTGTACTTGCTTCGTGTGTGTGTTCTCGTGGTCGTTGCTTATGTTTGCTCTGTGCGTGGGCGTCGATTGTGTTCGCTCTCTTCTCTGTTGGGTGAATGACCGTCTCTCTGTTGTCGGAAGAATGATCGTGCACTTTACTGCTGTGTGCTCTCCTTGAGCTTATGTGCGCTCTCCCTGAGCTACCCTATAATCTATACTAATTGGCTATGGTCTATGACCGACTTCATTGCACTTAATAACTATTGCCTCCGTGGCGATTTCTAAACTAAAAAAAGGGACCTTCGTGGTACTACTTAAAAATAAATAACAATAAATAATAAACCTAAGCAAATAAATTGGAGGGCTCACAATATGAGTCCTCACAAACTGAAAAGTCTTTTAAGAACTTATAGTTTTCGGACATGTCATTAATTGAAAGTGTTTGTATTGGTAAGTTTAGACAAGATACAGTTTTAACTTTTCTTAGTGTAAATACTTGTGATGAACTATTTTTGCCTTTTATATTCAAACTAACTACCTTTGAATCTAGTTTTTCGTACACCTCGTTATTTGTCCATTGCATCTTTAAAGGCATTGTGGGGCCATCTAGTCCTAGATCTGTCGCTACGTCTTCGTCTATCAATGAAATCGTCGATGCTTCGTCAAGTAAAGCGTATGTGTCTATTGATGTTTGAGGACCTATCAACGTAACTGAAATAACTTTCAATAGAACTTTGTTACTATCTAAGTTAATGTTACAATTAATATCGGGGTTCAAATTTGGTTTTTCATTATTACTTGATATCTCTGCAGATTTAGATGGAATCGTACTATTTTTATCTTTGTGCAACAGATAATTATGACTATAGTTGCAGTTTTCTACTTGACAAGTTTTCTTACGTCTACAATCTTTTAAAATGTGTTTTCTGCCAAAGCATGATATGCATAACTTATTCTGAGTTACATGCTCCCATCTCTTTTGAACTGTTGTATCTTTAAATTTTGGACAATCTGTTAAGTAATGTTCAAGTGACCTGCAGAAGTTACAATATTTTTTTTGATTTCTCCTTACTGTTGTTTTGACTTGAGACTATTAAAGTTGTGTCTTTAGGCTTATTATGACCAAAGCCTAATGCTGTTGACGCTTTTATTGTTTGACCTAACCATTCATGAAAGACAATTACTTTTGGCTGTTCAGACTTTGTATTTTGATAATATTTCATAAACGAAACTCGTTGAGAGATCGGTATTTTTTCCAAAATTTCATCAAATAAAAAATTATTACGTATTTGATTAATGTCATTAAACGAAAATAATGTGTGAATGAGATTTGTGATCATGTCATAAAATGTGATGAGTTTGTCATATTTATCATCTTTGATTACCGGAAAAAGTCGTATCTTATCAATCATTATTTTTATAATGTAGCTACTATCACCAAAACGATTTCTTAAAATGTCAATTATGTGTCTTACATTGTCTGGTAATAATAGTAGTGACTGTACACATTCTTTTGCACGACCTGTTAGTGCTCTTCTTAAACGATTAATGTTTTCATAATTACTAAAATTACATATACGAGAACTATTTTCAAACTCTGCAATAAAGATAGGCCATTCTAAAGGATCACCACTAAATGAAGGCAGTTCTTGTTTAATTGTTTGTCTTGCCATAAAACTTTCAAGTACATTTACAGTTCTGTCGTCTTTATAAATTTTATGTGCTGTGTCTGACTTACGCTGAGAGTTCTCTACCCACTCATTGGTACGATTTGCTGCTGGTTGGTCATCAATGAAGCTTCTTTTTTGGTCGCTGGGAATGTTTGCATCATCGTCGAATTTGGCCATTTCTATTTCCCTCTCCAGTGTAAGTTGGTTTTCCTCATATTCCAGTTGCATCCGCTTTGTCCGCAATTCCTGTTGTTTCTTCAAATGTTCCATTTGGAACTGTAGCATTTGTACTCGTATCTTCACTTCTTGTTGGGAATTATTGGTAGTCACAGTTCTTCGGTCTTCATCCCAATTAGTTGGAGTACTTCTCAGCAATCCACCAGTTGGAACTACTGTGTTGGTAGACAGGTTTTTCAGTAATTCTTTTTCATCTTCTGGGCTACCATAAGTTGTGGTCGTGGTGTGTCCATTTCGTGTGTTTGCGCTAACGTCATTTGCGCATTTGATTTTAAAGTTTTCTTTGCACGTGACATTGGCATTGTCAAGCCGTTTACCAGCACTAATTTTCAATGAAGCTTTTCCATGTATATGTGCGTCGTCTTATTATTCACATACACCCAAATTTTATGTTTGGCAGTAATGTATGTGTACACATATACACAAGTCCGCTGCGATGCTGTTACACACACTTGCAAATGTCGTCGTCAATGTATGTGATAGACGCTACACACACAGACATATGAATTGGCTGATGAAATTGCGCATTAGTTTTTCGTAACGTCCAAAAAAATTTTTAAAGGATCATGTCAAATCCATATGCCGTCTCAATAAGCTCGAAGGACCATGTTGAGGATATTACCTGACGGGTGACAATGTACATACGTATATTGTATATTATATACGATCCAGCTCGAACGACCGCTCTGACGATGTCTTGTAGTAGTCAACACTTTATTTCAATATTTATTTAATAGAAATAAGATAAACTTAAATTAGCGCGTCTATTGCGTCGTTCTGTTTTATACAAAAAAAGCCCTGATTCAGAGATGGACAAACAATAAATCGAATTCATATCGATAACTTATTTAAATAGTTTTAAACGATGGTTCTTAACAATATTTTTGATGCGTTCCGCAACAACACTCTTTTCGCTTTACCATCCTTTTTTACATTTTTGTTGCCATCGTTCTCAAATAATTCGCTTGCGATTTTAAATTTAAATTCGTTCATAAAGTTTCGCCCTAAAATCATGTCATGGCTCATCGATTCGTCTGGTACCACATATATTTCAAATTCTTTCTCTATATTTTAACAATAATAAACCATACTAATTTCGCCAAAATAATAAGTTTACTTCTGTTTATTCCAAATTTCTGATTTTTCTGTTCTCTGCGTTTTTAAACAAGATTTTCTAATCAAACTTATTGGGCTCCCCGAATCGATGAGACATTCTGTGGAGACACAAACATTACTTATTGCTCTAAATATTAAAATATCTTACTGAATCGCTTTTATCCTTTTTGTTATCGGGACACATCGCCACCTTATGCTCCGTACTGCCACACCCATAGCAAGATCCAATTTCGCGTTTGGGCTTACTGCATTTGGCCGTCAGCCGTCAGAGACAGCAAGGGGAAGTAAATGTAACCACAGCTCTGGCTGTGGTACGTGCCGTCATTGCTCCTACTGACGGAAGTGCGGCTATACTCTCCACGTGAGGGCGGCTGGAAGCAGTCCCCTAGCACGGTCATGTCTCTGCTAGGGGTGCTGACTAATTGTAGTCGGGCGAAGATCGTGTATCTTTAAAACACCCCAATCCAAGGCGGAACAGCATACGCTAAGGGATGCATGGCCGGGGGGTAGCCCGGTCTCTAGTATGCGGACTCTGGATACCTGTCGCCCTCAAGTTTCATTTAGACTTCCCACGGCACGCGGGCTATGTCGTGGGTGACCTCCCCTTCCCGCCTACTCGTGGGACCAATTTATGGAACTAATCACAAAAATCAACAAGCCTGATGCAGCTTTAATTGCATCAATCCAGGGTGAAGCCTTCAAGGCCGACCCCAACACCACCACTGCAGCCATTGGGCTGCTGGCTTCCACCCCCGAATACTACGGGTCTCGACCCAAGTACTCCTGGGGACTCGGCCGGGCCACGAACTCCCTTGGACACTGAGTTCGCTAGTGCTGCCTTCTCGTCCAACAACTGCTCAGGCACGCAACAGACCGTCGAGGTGATGTCCTCCGACGCGGAAGCTGAAGGTGACCTGATCAGCTTTGCTGACGACGCTTCCGTGGCCTCACAGAAGTCAGGCCTCACAGAAGCAGGCTCCCAAATCCAGACTCTGCGACTGGACTCGGGGGACGCCTTCGTCAAATTGAAGACCCGCGAGAAGAAGCTCTTGGAAACCAAGGCCAAGCGGACGCGCACTGACGATACCGTCGAACCCCAAGGGTCTTCAAAGAAGCCCAAAAAGACTCATGTGGAGTCCACAAAGCCACTCTTCAGCCAGGTGGCAAGCAGAGTGAAACTGGGCTTCACTTCGGCTGATCCCAACAAACCTCTTACACCGGAGCAGTTGGCCACGGTGCAAGACAGCATCCTAAAGGCAATGCGGCTGCCCTCCACATCAAGAATCGGTCCAGGTTTCGACGGGTGCATACCCCGAAATGAATGGCTGCTCTTGGTGTGCGAGGACAGCAGCACTACCGAATGGGTCAGGGGAGCTGTTGGACATATCAAGTCCATCAGCGGCCTTGATATCAAGCTATTGGAGGAAGCTGAGTTCCCAAGAGCTCACCTCATTCGAGGGTACTTCCCCAATTGTGCTGACTTCCCACCCGCCGACATTCTGGAGTACTTGGGTCTCCAGAATCTTGAGCGCTTCTCAATGGAGATGTGGCGGGTGGTTCAACACAGCCTTAATGGCAAAACGGCGCACCTCGCGATGTTGGTCGACGAGAAGTCGTTCAAGACTCTGACGGATCTTAAGGGTAACGTCAAATTCCGCTTTGGCAGGGTGAAACTTATCCTTAAGAACTCCCCCGTCAGGGTCTCCCCCACCCCTGCCCACCCCCGTTCCCCATCCCCAACCACCCCCCCCTCCCATCAGCGCTCCTTCAGCAGCGGTAACGGTGGCCTCCGCCGGCGTGACAGCAGTGGCTGCCGCTCCGGTGGCGTCTACCAGCGCCGCAGCCACAGTGGCGCTGACATCAATACCCAAATCCCCAGTCATCGTGGTGACTGCCCCCAAGCCCACAACGGGCCGGATGAGGCCGGTGGCCAGCAATGGACGCCCCCCCTTACCAACCAGGCCCGCCACCAGCTTGGTGCGAAAGCCGCCCGCAAGGGCACCTCCGTCGACTGGGGTCGCTAGGCGACCTCCCCCGAGCAGTTCCACCAGACTGCCGAAGGGCATCCGGGGCAACGACTCTCGGGGGGGCAAGGCAGGTGGCCTTGTTTCCAAAGCCATGAAAGAGGATGCTGAGCGCCATTAAGGTGCTCCAGGCGAACCTGCACCACGCCAAAGGAGCGTCCGCCACCCTGTGCAGGATCGTCTGTAAGGACGCAATCGACCTGGCTCTCGTCCAAAAGCCCTGGTTGATCGGTGGCCACATCCGTGGACTATCATGCGGATCATGTAAGTTGTTATATGACCGTATGGGTGGTGCCCCTCGTACCGCTATTGTTGTAAATAACAGTGTGAGACACTTCCCTTTACTCAATTTCATTTACAGAGACCTGGTGGACCTGGCTATTGAGGTAGCCACAGCTGAAGGCGTCCGGGAGGTAGTGCTAGCCTCTGCCCATTTCCCGGGCGACGTGGATGACGTCCCTCCAACAGAGGTTCAGCGGCTAGTGGAGTTCTGCCGCTTGCACAACCAGCCGCTCGTGATCGGCTGTGATGCAAATGCGCATCACACGATCTGGGGAAGCAGCGACGTCAATAAACGTGGTGAGTCCCTCTTAGAATATCTATTGTGTTGTCAATTAGATGTTGCTAACATAGGGTGTAAGCCTACCTTTATTAACGCCATTAGGGAGGAGGTTCTGGATCTCACCCTAGTCAGCAACTCTCTTGCGAGTTCGCTGGTAAACTGGCGGGTAACAGACGAAGCCACGCTGTCGGACCATCAGCACATCAGGTTCGATCTCCCTGGCCAAGTCGAGATCCGCCAGAAATCCTTCTGTCCCAAAAAGACAAATTGGGAATTATTCAAAGTCTCTGTGGCTTTTAAAGCAGACTCGTTGATCAGCAACCCGAATTCTATCAGTGAGATAGAACTTGCTGCCAACCTGCTTCAAGATGTGCTGATCACATCCTACGAGGACAGTTCTGTTCGGAAGACCTTAAAAGTCAACCGAAAAGTTCCTTGGTGGAACGAGGTACTGGCTGCTCAAAGAAGGAAGGTTAGAAGCCTATTCAACAGGGCCAGATCTAACCGTGTCAGCTGGGACGTCTATAGGGACGTTCTCACAAATTAAAACAAAACCATTAGACGTGCCAAGCGCGATACGTGGCGCAGCTACTGTGGTAGCACAAAGTATTAGCTAAAGGGTCGTCTAATGGGATAGGGCTACTCAAAAGAGCAGACGGCTCTTTCACCCAAGATCGCAGGGAAGCACTTGACCTTCTTCTTCAAGTCCACTTCCCAGGTTCGGTGGCGAACCCAGATCTATCGAGTCACGATGACGCCACCCTGTCACCGGACTCACGTGGGTCCAGTCTATCAGGGACTATCTTCGACCCTGAAAAGGTCAAATGGGCTGTAAACTCCTTCGCTCCCTTTAAAGCCCCAGGGGGCGATCAGATCTTTCCAGCCCTTCTACAGAACAGCCTGGATCACACTCTCGATCCGCTGGTCGGTCTACTTAGAGCCAGTCTCACTTGGGGATACATACCCAAGCAGGGAAACCGTCTACCTGACCAGCCTAAGTCATATCGACCCTCCTTTCTGCTTAAAACAGCGGAAAGGCTTGTAGACCTGCACATTCGGTGCTCTCTGCAGAAAAGCCATCCTCTGCATCCCACGCAGTTTGCGTATATAGCCGGAAGATCGACTGAGGTCGCTCTTCACAAGCTAGTGGGTAAAATCGAAGGAGCCTTCGTATCCAAGAATATTGCTCAGTGCTCTTTTCTTGATATAGAGGGTGCTTTTGATAATACCGGCTACGAGTCTATTTCTGCTGCACTAGAGCGCAGAAATATCGCCCGTCCCCTAATCCGATGGATTGATGCTATGCTCAAGCATCGGACCATTTCCTCTACCTTGGACTCCACGACTGCCTTCATTAGTGCGGTTAAGGGATGTCCCCAGGGAGGGGTCCTATCCCCCTTACTCTGGTCTTTAGTAGTTGATGAACTACTGAGTATTCTCGCTGAACAAGGCGTGCAAGCAATTGGCTATGCTGACGACCTGTCTCTCATAGTGAACGGGAACTTTGCCAACACTGTGACAGAGCTGATGCAATCTGCTCTGAACACGGTTAGTAGATGGTGCGAAGATGTAGGTCTTAGCATCAATCCACAAAAGGCGTCCATTGACATAGGTCAATTGCATATTGGCGGCTCTCCCGTGGGACTTTCCAACAAGGTCAAATATCTAGGGGTAACTCTTGATAAAAGACTGAACTGGAATTCCCATTTAAACAACACCCTATCAGAGGCAACTCATGCCATGTGGGCATGTAGAAGATGCTTTGGTAGGACCTGGTGTCTCAAATCCTGCACCATTCGGTGGCTTTTTGAGATGATGGTAAGACCCATCGTCACCTACGCCGCTATTGTGTGGTGGCCAAAGGTCACGCAGGTCACTGCCATCAACAAATGCACTAAACTGCATAGGCTGCTGTGCCTTTCTCTAACGGGTGCACTTCGTACCTGTCCCACTGCAGCTATGGAATCAATTTTAAACTTGACACCGCTGCATATTCAAATCCAAGAAGTCGCCGCCATGAGCCTTCTTCGAATCAAGCTCCAATCTGGGCTTCTAGCTACCGAATCAGGGCATGCTAGACTTATCAAAGACATTCCTGGCTTAGAGATCTGCTCCAGATCAGATTCTATGACCAAGGAACTCTTCTTTGGTGCAAAATTTAAAACTCTCATCCCGGACCGGAGGGACTGGGATGCTGGCAACCCCATCAGTGACCCTCATGGCATACACTGGTATACCGATGGGTCAAGGACTGATCAGGGGTTGGAGCTGGGATACATGGTCCCAACTCCAAAACCTCGATTGCTATGGGCAAATGGCCCACAGTCTTTCAATCCGAGGTTCATGCCATAGAGTTCTGCTGTCATCTTATCCTTGAGAAGGGGATCAGAGGAGCAAATATTTACATCTTCTCAGATAGCCAAGCCGCCATACTAGCCCTCTCCTCAAAAAGAGTAGGCTCGCGTATGGTGGCTGACTGTTGGAACTGCCTCCAGAGGCTCTCCAATAGGAACAAAGTCACCCTCCTGTGGGTACCTGGACACTCTGGTTTCCAAGGCAACGAGCTAGCTGATGAACTAGCGAGGGCGGGGTCATCAGCCCCTCTGCATGGCCCCGAACCCTTCTGCGGCGTGGGGTGGTCAACCATCTCATCCCTTGTGAAAGCATGGACGATTAGGTTGACCGAACGCTATTGGTTCTTCCAACCAGGGATGAGGCAGGCTAGAGAGCTTACGAATCCCTCGGTTAAACGAAGAACAAACTTACTTTGCAGGAGAGATCTCTATCTCCTTATTGGCTACCTTAGTGGACACCACGTGGTGAACTATCACCTCGCAAAAATGCGTCTGTCCTCAGACACAGAATGCAGGCTCTGTAGAGAGGACGACGAAACCACCAAACACATCTTGTGTGATTGTCCAGCCTTGGTATGGATCAGGAGGAAGCATCTGCACGTGGAAATCGCAGTTCCCGAGCAAATTGTCCGTTCCTCGACGAAAGATCTGTTATGCTTCATTAGGGAAGCAGAACAGCTTTTGTCAAGATAGGGAGAGCACTATAGGTACAAAAGATCGTTTTTTTGGTCGCAGTACCTCGCACCTTCTCTGCTGGGAGACTCCCAATTTTAAAATAATAATAAAATAATAATACTGCATTCCGAGGTGAAATGGCCTACACAGTTGCAATTGAAGCAACGTACGCCTGTTGACTTTTGCGCCAGTTGCTAGCGCACCTTATGCTCCGTTAGTGTGATTTTGTTAAACGCCTTCAACACCTGGGACGCCTCCTTAAAACACTGCATGTACGCCTGCTTACGTAGGCTCTCATTTAGAATGCCCTCGATGACGTCCAAGAGTTCTTCTGCATCCAACTGAATTGGGGCCGTTGTAGTAAGTTGCGAAATTCTCTGATTGCTTCCAATACAACACAATTTTATTTTGTTTTGCTCCGAACGCCTCAGTCTTAGTAGCACTTCCACATCAACGTTTATTCGACTACTGCTGGCATACAGCCATGACTGCGCATTTCCTTTTAATTTGGACATCAGCAACATACGAGTCTAATTGTCATTCAGATCGAATGTTTCTGCAACGACTTTTAGTTGATTCACCCACATGTTTGCTGTCCCTGTGTGTACTGAACACCGAGCATTTTCCCTTTTGCTCTATTGCCGTTATTATTTGAGAGATGTGCCGTTATTATTTGAGAGATGTACCGCCCCAGTCAAACTCCCTAGCTGGCAATGTCGAATTCGATCATTCCTGAGTAATTGGAGTTATACCAAATTAATAAATCAAAATTACATAAATGCACTCTCTCATTAAAGAATTTGTTTGCGATTATATAACAAACTCGTGATACTTTGATCAAGAAGCTTGCATCAAAACCCAATACCATAAGATATAATAAATATATCCGTATAATGGCTAGGAAATGATACACGTTCCATTTAATCAAGTAAGTAAGGAAACAATAAGAGTAGTGGTATTTCATTGTCGATATCAAACCGAAATCTAATATCTCCCACTTATTCTACACCTCTTATGTCTCCTTACACTGCCAGATTAGAGTCAAGCTCAAAAGGGTCTTCTTTCCCCGCTAATTATTCCTAGCATGTTCCCTTGGCTGTGGTTTCGCTAGATAGTAGATTGGGAAAGTAGGAATCTCGTTAATCCATTCATGCGCGTCACTAATTAGATGACAAGGCATTTGGCTATTTTTCTTTTATTTTGTCGTCGAAGGAAGGAAATCTTCAAAAGATACTCTTACAAAGCATTTACAGTGTAAGCGTTATGTACGATTCATCTAGAATAAGTCCTAGACGCCTACGCACTAAAACCTCTTTTGCATGTTAGCAAATATTTGACGAGTTTATACCTGATGATGTTAGGTCAGATGGCAATCGATTTTAATGGAGACTCAACCGTTTTCATACTGTCTGTAACGTGAGTAACCACTATAGAACATAAATGCTCTGTAGCAGCTGATACCCCCAGTAATCGCTCTTGCGCTTATGACATTGCTCTCACTTGCGTTAAGGATACCTAGGGCGATCAACCGTTTTACTGATTGACCGCTCCAAATACCCCTCCAGTTCAATATGGCGGATACTACCTCTACGTTACCAACTACCTGGAAATCTCTACGCACCCCTTCTTTTATGTCCTGCTGGTCATATTTCTCGACCTTGCGCTGGTGCGCTTGATCGAGAGGCATGACCATTTACCTCACAACCTACACGACACAACCCCCCCCTATATTTCCCCCCCCTCTGGTCCCCGCGTAGGTGAAGCCTTTAATCTCAGTTTGATTCCGTTCAAATAATCCTTTCCTGTGAGCAAACGCGTGGGCTGTGATACCCATCCGTGTTGCGGGCCAAATTGACTCGCTGGCACGTGATAACAGTTCATTTACTCCTCGCTTGGCATCTACCTCGGGCCCGTTCTAGCTCTGCGGAAATGAAGGCGTTGGCGACCTCGGATTGCTCGAGGTGAGGCCAATTTATATTGCCCAATCTCCTAACACGTAGCATTGGAGCTGCGTATCGAACCGAAGGGATTCCGAGGCCCCCATGAGAATGGGGAGCATGGAAGAATGCGACTGGCACGTCCATAGGCAGCTCTAACCACCTCCTAATATAAAAACGTATAAGTTTATCACACTTTCTCAGGACGCCTATGCACACACTCCCAAGAGTTAGTTGGTGATTGAGTTGTGGCATGAGGACAGTCCTTAGGGCAAATAATTTCTGTTGAGGCTTCAGGGGGATTTCGATATACATTCCAACTTCGGTTTTAGCGCCTCAGATGGATAATATCTTGTCCTCCCGTCAGCCGTGAAATTGATACCGAGATACTTCCACTCCTCGGAGCGCTTCAAAGCTGGACACGTGCGCGAACCTACACGTGGTACGACCACAGTACATTTCTGCTTCGGTTGCCCCTTGATGCTTACTGTGAAGCATTTGTTAGCGTTAAGGGTAAGCCCGACAGTAGACAGAAAGTCTACCGTGGTATCCAGTAGTTTTTGAAGACCCTTTGGAGTTGAAGCAAACAGCACCAAATCATCGGCAACGCGGCCACGTTTGCCATTGCACTATCGACTTTAAAACCAATCTCACGGGGTAGCGTTCGAAGCAATTGGTCAATGACCAAATTGAATAAGAGCAGGGACGAATTCCTCTGAACACCAATCCACCCCATTGAGTGTTGTGCTACCTTCCATGTACACGTTATGGGCATAATCGACAAGTTCATTTGGGACACCATATGACTTCAATATCATTATTATTGCAGCATGAGACACAGAGTCAAATGCCTTGCTTACATCGAGCGTGACAATATAACATGATGCATGCCGTTTATGGTGATCAAGTCAACAATGGTCGTGTTATCAGCACACCCACCGGTAGGCAGGAACCCACGCTGTGTTGGATCCCATTGAATCCTAGAATTCAATCGAGACGCCAATATTGCGTGAAGTTGCCTAACCAGAACCGAGGGAACTGATATCGGCCGGAAGTCTTGTGGTAGAGATGCCCTCGCCGTCTTCGGAATGAAGATGGTTCGGGCCGGTCGGACCGCTCTCGGTATATTGCCGCGCGGAGTAATTTCACCTGCCCCCGGAGACGAAGTAAGTGACACACTGAACATTTTCAGTTCTGCTGGGGTTATAGATGTCCAAACTCCTTTAGCAGATGATTCATGGGAACCACCGCCGTGGTTTTTTAATTAGAAGGGTTGGGGATGTCCATTCTTCTCCCCCAATATGCTATTATTTCTTTCTTTATTATTGCCCCCGGTTCGTTTGGTTGGTTAAGGGCGTGGGGTGGGGGGGGGAGGGTCAATCGCGCGAGCGCTACCGTTACAAGACATTTGTATTGGTGCTGAGACCCTGGATGAGGGGGCGGTGAATGTTTGGGTGACGAGGGGGGAAAGGCAGGGCTTTTCAAGTGGCGAGGCCGACTCAAGGGCGAGGTGCAGAGTGGTGTGGTCCGTCAGCAGCCAGTAACAGGGAAAAATTTAAATCCAGAGTGTTCTTTTTTAGTTTGAGGAGTCTCAAGGCCGGGATGTTGACCGTCAGTTTTGAGACTTACGCCCTGCGGCTGTACTAGAAGCTTCACTGTATGCGATGGGTGTTGACAGTGAGAACACACAGACGTGCGTTACTCTCCTGCACTGATATTGCCGATTTTACACACCTACACACCTCTACACACACTTATTCACGCCTGACAAAGTGATTCTGGAATTTTCTGATACGGACGTGATTTAGAAGCGCTGCGCGAAAATCCTTTACCAACGATGTGTTCTTGGCCAGAACAATTGGCTGCCTTGCAGATCCACATAGTGGCGTTGTGCAATTGTTCTGCTTTGCGATAAAAAACGATACAATAAGTTGCAAATTAAAATTTTGCAAGCTCATTGTTGTGCCCAGCTGCTAAAAATCAGCTGTTAGGGCTGCAAAACTCATCGCAGAGGTGATCCAACTCGAGCGGCGTTGCCAGATCGACGGCGCTGCCAGACCAGTTGTTTGGTGATCTAAAAGGGCGCAAAAACATAAAATTCAAATTTAAATTTAATTTAGATCTAAATCTAAATTTAAATTTAATTTAATTGATATAATTAATTTAATTAACTTAATTGATATTATTAATTTAACTAATTTAATTGATTTATTAATTTAATTGGTTTAATTGATTTAATTGATTTAATTAATATAATTAATTTAATTTGGTTTAAGTTTGAACTTGATTTGAATTTAAATTTGAGTTCCGTTCTTTGTGTGCAACTAATCGGAGAGAGCGAAGCAACTATAATAGTTGCAGAAATATAAACCGCTATTTAAACTTTCCTTTCGGAGTGGACCAATTGTGGAAAGGGAAAAGGCTCAAAGGTCGCGGACAGACTGAAAATCATCCTCTCACCATTTCGGTGCCTAAGAGAGGCTCTGGTGTCCGAAAAGGGGCGGAATAATCCTCCATCAACGCCTAGGGGAAATCCGTGGCCTACGCGGGACCTTCTCCACTTTTTTGGTACACGACGATTGCAAAGCTTAAACCGCTATTGCTGGTCTATAAATGGATACTCCAGCGGGGGGCATTGCCCCCACAGACGTCGACCCATTCAGGAGAAGTTCCAGAATGTCGAGGTCCCCTACAAGAGGAGCAGGAAGTACGGTGCAGGGAGCCGGGATCACCGAGCCAGCGGCTGCGAATGAGGAACGAGCGTCATCCAGTCACCGCATTGCTGTAGTGGTGGACAACTTGGCCCCAACACCCTGTAAACTCCACTGCTATTGCAAACTCGATGGCAATGGACGCTATTAGCGTGCCGCATAAGGGGGGAGGAAAATCTCCAACAGTATCGCCAATTCGGCCTGTAGAACTAGGCACGGCGATTCAAAATGAAGACCTGCGGAGTATACTTGCCAGGATGAGTGGCAAAATACAAGTCCTGCTATCAGCGTTTGAATCCCAGCGCCATGTCACCAAAGAGACTAAGGGCGTAGTCAGTGAACTCTCGGCTCTCAATCGCAATCGAGCAATCGAGCTATATGAAGGCAACGCAAAGAAGGCAGAAACTGCGACCACTGCTACGCAGACAGAGGCGCAAAAGACTAGCAAAAAGGCCACTCACGCAGTGCAGGTGGCAAAGGTCCAGAAGCCCATGGAACAGGCGCCAAAGCTGGTTAACCACACCGCCAACAAAAAAGGAGCATTAACCAAAACCAATGCAATGGAGCCAAAGCCGGTAAACTATGCATCGGTCGCTAAAAATGCTAGCGCTGGAGGCGAGTGGACCACTCCTAAGCCTAAGCGCCTGCGCAAAAAGCCAGAAGCTCTTATCGTTAAGAAGACGGGAGAGGCTTCCTACCCAGAAATGCTCTGCAAACTGAAAGCGGACCCCAGCCTTAGCGAATTGGACAAACATGTTCGCAAAATACGTAGAACACAGCAAGGGGAGCTGTTGCTGGAAGTATACAGAAAAGCCGCTGAAAGCGTTCCCCAGTTCAAAAGGGAGCTAGAAGCGTCGCTCAAAGAGATGGCTTCTGTGCGTACGGGGGCACATAAAATAGCGCTATCGTGTAGCGGAATGGATGAGGCCACGACAGCAGCGGAACTTCATAGCTGCCTAGTCAAGCAATTCCAAGGCATCCAGCTAAATCCTGAGGAGTCAGGAGTCTTCGTAGAATGCGGGATGGGACCCAGAATGCGACTTTGCTATTGAGCACGACCGATGCGATTGCGGTACTTAAACAGGGCACTGTAACCGTTGGTTGGTCGAGATGCCGCATCATCCAGGACCTTCGGCCCACGAGATGCTACAGGTGCCTGGGATATGGACATCGAGCAACGTCCTGCAAGGCGGTCGATCGGGCAGATTGCTGTTTGCGATGCGGTGAGCGAGGGCACAAGGCAAAGGGGTGTGTTGCACCACCAAAATGCCTAATTTGCAGCAGTGAGGTGGATAGGAACCACCCGACGGGTAGTTTTGCATGCCCGACCTATAGAGAGTGCATGAAGGAAGCTAAGAGCCGTCCTAATGCAGGACGAGATTAAGTGCATCCAGCTCAATGTGAACCATTGCGCAGCTGCTCAGAGCCTCCTGGCCCAAACTGCGGCGGAGCGCAATGTCGATATAATGCTTCTGAGCGAACCCTACTCTCCTGCTGGGGGAAATAATTCGTTGTTTATGGACGAGACCGGCAACGCAGCTATCAAATGTTGCAGCCCTCTACACGTGCAGGAACTGGCGGCCTCTCCGATGCGGGGAATCGCATATGCGAGGATAAAACAGCCCGGAACAGTTTGATGAGATGCTAGAGCTGATGGTGAGTCATGCGAGAGGGCGTAGTCCGAAGATTACACAGGCCCACAAAAAAAAAAAAGTTTCATAATCTGGGTAAGCGGCATATGCAGTTATATGTATTTTGGGTCGCTGAATCCGAATCCGAGGTCAGAATTTCGCCATCACGTCCGAACTTCGACATAACCTCACAAAACTGAAAAACCTTAAAATATCCCCTAAAAGATATAGAATCCTGATCTGAACATGCGATATATGTTTTATCATGTATTTTGTCCTTCTTAGTCCGAATCCGAAGTCAAAATTTACGTAGCACGTCTGAGTTTCGACTTAACCTCAAAAAACTCGAACAAATTTTGGAACCCCAAAAAATAATGGGGGGTCATGATCGGGTCATGCGATATATGTTTCTATATGTTTTTAAACCTTCCGAATCCGAATCCAATGTCAAAACCAGCCTATCACGAATAAATTTCAATCTAACCTAAAAATTTTTTGAAAAACTTCCAAAATTTTTACCTTTTTCTAATATTGGATTAGGGTGTATTCAAATTTAATATAAAAATAGCTTTCTTTTTCAATATACCCCCTTTTGAGCATTATTTTATCAGTATTCGGAATAGGTTCATATGAGTACTGATTTATTACGTCAAAACTGTATTTTAACTAATAAAAACATAAACTAAATACGTAATTCCACATATTAGCATAAATGCAGTAATAAATTATCAAAAAAATTAAAAATTTTGGAAAATTTCAAAAAATTTTTAGGTTAGGTTGAAATGCAGACGTGATTGGCTGATTTTGATATTGGATTCGGTTTCGGAAGGTCTAAAAACATATAGAAACATATATCGCATGACCCGTTCATGACCCCCCATTATTTTTTGGGGTTCCAACATTTTTTCGAGTTTTTTGAGGTTAAGTCGAAACTCAGACGTGCTACGTAAATTTTGACTTCGGATTCGGACTAAAATGGACAAAATACATGATAAAACATATATCGCATGGTCAGATCAGGATTCTATATCTTTTGGGGGATATTTTAAGGTTTTTCAGTTTTGTGAGGTTATGTCGAAGTCCAGACGTGATGGCGAAATTCTGACCTCGGATTCGGATTCAGTGACCCAAAATACATATAATTACATATGCCGCTTACCCAGATCATGAAACTTCTTATTTTTTGTGGGCCTGTGTTATTGCTGGAGACTTTAATGCCTGGGCAGTTGAGTGTGGCAGCAGAGTATCCAATCCCAGAGGCCGAGCTGTGATAGACGCGATGGAAATTCTGGATCTGATATTGCTGAACGACGGTCGCAAGCCTACGTTCAACAATGACAGAGGAACGTCATTTATCGACATTACCTTTGTCAGCAGAGGACTAGTAGCCAACTCTAACGCTAGTTGGATGGTCCATGATGATGCTGTAACGCTAAGCGATCACGCATTGATTTCCTTCAGCCTCCTACCGGTGGCCACATTTTGGAGAAGGCAGAGGAGAACAGTCGGGCAAGCATGGGACACCAGGAAGATCGATGAAGTTATGCTGGCATACCAAATCGACTCCCTGGCAATCACAAATGACCATGCAGAGACTATGGCGGCTGATCTCATGAAGAAGCTTGCAGCAACGTGCGACGCAATCATGCCAAGGAGAACTAAGGCGCAGCGCAAGCCACCTGTGTACTGGTGGAGCGCCATCTTAAGTAAACTTCGGTCTGAATGCCTCAGAGCAAGGAGAAAGGCGCAAAGAGCCAGAGGTAGCACCCAGCATGCGGAACTCCTGGAGGTTTTTAAAAGCAAAAGACTACAACTCAAGCATGGCATATCGGCTGCCAAGTCGCATGCCTACAGGGAACTGCTTGATACCATTGATAAAGATCCCTGGGGTCTGCCATATAAGCTCGTATCCAACAAGCTACGGAAGAGAGAGGCAACGCCGTCGGACCCTGATGTCCTGGCTAGCATTGTTGCGGAACTTTTCCCAATGCAGACCACGGCATGGCAGCCAACAGCAGCAGTCCCTTCTCCTGTTTCTCCGTGCGTCACGGAACTCGAAGGCGTTGAGGGCGCCAAAAAAAACAAACCCCACAAAACGCCCGGCCCCGATGGAAATCCCGGGGAGAGGGAAAAGGGGGGGGGGGTGGGTAGACGGAAAAAAAAAAAAAAACACCCCCCACACCCCCCCGGGCGCCGGGCCTTTTAAAAAAAAGGAAAAAAAAAAAAAATAACCTAAGACCAAGGGAAAAGAAACAACCAAACCCCCAAAACCCCAACCCCCCTAAACCTTAAGGAAAATTTGGGAATAATGTTATAGAGCTAATTAAAAACCCCAAAAAAGAAAAAAAAAAAGAAACAAAAAACCCAAAAAAAAACAAAAGGAAGGGGAAGGGAAAAAGAAAACCCCAAACACACAAAAAAGGGGGAAAAAAAACCACAAAACAGCCCCGCAGGAGGGAGAAAAAGAGGAAAGAAAAAAAAAAAAAAAATGGAAAAGATACAAAAAAAAAAAAAAAAAACCAAAAAAACCACAAACGGGGCCCTAACCCGGGGGGCCCGCGAAAAAAAAGGAAAGCGTAGGCTAGAAGATTATTGGGGGGGGGTGCCCTGGGGAACGCGGCCCTGGGAAAAAAAAGAGAAGAAGAGAGAAAGAAATGCGGGTTCTGGGACAAAATGTGGAGTGAGGTGGTTTCCGGTAGAAAGGTACGTGAGGGATAAAAGGGTCAGGTGAGGGATATAAAAGGTCAGGGGTGAGGGGTAAAAAAGGTCAGGTGAGGGATAAAAAGGTCAGGTGAGGGGTAAAAAAGGTTAGGTGTAATATGGGCGAGGGTTCTAGGACAATGGGCGCGGGTTCTAGGACAGAAAGTGGTGTGAGGTGGTTTCCTGTAAAAAAGGTGCATGAGGGATAAAAAGGTCTGTACGTGAGGAAAAAAGGTGCATGAGGGATAAAAAGGTATGTACGTGAGGTGGTCCCCTATCACTGTGGTAAAAAAGGTCAAGTGTAATATGGGCGCGGGTTCTAGAGGGTGTGTAAATGAAGGTAATGTGTTGTGAGGAGGAGGATTAGGTAATAAAGGATCCTAATAAACATGTTGATCGGTTATTTGTAATAGGGATAATTAATGGGTTGATAGTGTGAGCATGCGCACGTGCTTCGGGGTAAATGTGTTCGAGGGTGTGTGTGCGTGTGCGTGGGAAACTGAGCATGTATGATCGTGTTTGCATGCGTAGGTGTTAGAGGGTGAATGTGTGTACGCAGGCGCTAGTGTACAGAAGCGTGTGACTCAGGCGCTAGTGTACAGATTGTTATTTGACAGTTTGGCAGACCCTAGTTCAACAAGTTAATGTGTTCGAGGGTGCGTGTGCGTGTGCGGTATTAAAGGTTGCGAGGTGAGCGTGTGAAACTGAACAAGTGTGCATTCTCCCTTTTGTGCATTATCCCTTTTGTGCATTGTTAACTGTGATATTTGGCAGTCCGGGAGACCCTAGTTCAACAAGTTAAGGTATGCATTCTCCTGTAAACAAAACATTGCAAGCTGTTGTCCTTCTATTCAATGTTATACAATTCTTGTGAATTAAGACGGGGGGTATAGCATACTCATCTTCTAGCATGGCTCGTTGGGCCAATATTAAGGCGATCGCTGACCAAATTTTTGTTAGTATAAAAAAGAGTGCGTTTGCTACATCAGCGTGTCTGAAAAAAATGGTAAACCGAAACCGCCGACAACTCAATCGAGAAGACGTGGAGCTATGGCTCAATGGAATGCCTATGCGCCGCCAAGAGGAAGAGATCCTGGACCTCCCACCGATCGAAGCTGAAGACGTTATGAACGAAGATGACATCAGCACCGTCGTCTTCCCCGGCGCCCACCCGGTATCAGTAGCGGAGATCTCCTCTACCACGCACACACCCCCGCCCATCTTACTAGCAAGAGCAGTCGTGGGTGACGAACATGGGATCTCATCCACCCGCCCAGGCAGAGCCCTAAAGTGGAGTGACCCAGGAACGGTATCGGATTCCTGTACTCAGGAGTTTCTAGAGTACCAGACACTGCCAGTAGAGAGCTGGGAAGAGGCCCTGCATTTCAATATGCAAGAGATGGAAGAGATGCTGGGCCCCTCCATAGACGTGAAAGATATTGTGTGTAGCCAATTCACACTGGAAGAGTATTGGATAGAAGCGCCGCGGTTATGGCGAGTACATACGCCAGGACGACGCATCCCTGCCTTACTGGAGGAGCAGATTAAGGAGAGGCAACACCACAACCCCAATCGATATCACAGATTCGTGCTGAGAGTCGAAGGCATCGCTTTCCGCGTGGTCATCGGTCGAGGGGGATTAATTTCGATCCTACATCATTAAAGAGAGAACTCATATTCTGTGCACACAAATGTATCTTTATTTATTCTCTTTTATTTTCATTTAGTTTAAGTATTTCCATGTAAACTAAGAAGAAGAAAATAAAGTTTAAATTTTGAAACCCCAAACTCAATTGTTATAAAACAGCTATATCTAATCAGCTATATAAACAGCTAATCTGCTATATCTGATCAGGTAAATCAGCTATATAAACAGCTAATCTGCTATATCTGATCAGGTAATCAGCTATATCTGATCAGCTAATCTGCTATATCTGATCAGGTAATCAGCTATATCTGATCAGCTAATCTGCTATATCTGATCAGGTAATCAGCTATATCTAAACAGCTAATCAGATATATCTGATCAGCTAATCTGCTATATCAAAACAGCTAAACGGTAACAACAGTTAAAGATCAACAACAGTTAAAGAGTTTAAGTAAAATTATTTATTTTATGAATCTTAAGCTTAGTTTATTATATTGATTCATAATTTTTTCAGCCTCGTTTATTATAAATTGTTCTCTGCTGCATGCACAGGTATCTGGTCCTTCTGTTGTCTCGTTGAAAGACCATGGACATGAAGTTCTATGACTTCCATGTATTGACATCTGGTATGGAGATTTTTCCGCCAGCTCCATGTATGATTCGATTTCTTTGATCTGTTCCAGATCATGATGGTGAATGATATCATCATACTGGTTCAGAAACTCTTTAATTGTTGTTGTTGTAGTTGCGTTCATGTTGCTGCTGCTGTTGCTAGATTCTTCTGCTTCCTTCCTCGAAGTCGTGTTTTAAACTGAGCCTCAGTTTGAATGCATCGATGATTTTAAAGGAAAATGTAGGGGTTTTTCACCCCCATAACAAAGGTTAAAAGTTGAAACGTGATCATGCATACATAATCATGTTTGTATGCACACGTCTTAGAGGGTAAGTGCATGTATGATCGTGTGTGTACACAAATCTTTCCCCTGTTTATAGGTAATTTCACCACCATAATAAATAAATAAACTAGTTTTTCTTATGTTTCTTTTTCTTTATTTAATGTTTAAATTTGACAAAGGTAGCTTATATAAGAATTTTAGACATGTAGTTTATATGATGTAATAAGTTTTTTAACATCACGTTGTTGAATAACAAAGTGAAAGCAAGCACATGTTTCTGTATTATCATAACAAGATTTACAGAATTCAAAATGTTCTCCAAATTGTGTTTTTATAATATTGAAATTTCCAACTTTCATGAACATGTTCCTTGACTTGATAAGAAATTGTAGATCCGCTCCAGTTAATATATTTCCAAAGTCAGATATTAAAATATTAATTTTATTTATTAAATTTGTAAAATGATTGTTATTGTTTTCCTCCATTTTTTTTTTTAAAGATGTTCTCTATCGCAACTCTCAAAGTAGTCTAAAATTTTATGAGCATTATTCAATGCACATACCCCTTCCGTACAATGTAGTGAACAAAATGGGAACTGGTTACCACTCATTTCTTTTAATGAAGGAGAACCAAGATCATAAATATCTGTTATATCATAGTTTTTTAGAAAGTTTTTTAGAAAACGTTTTTTTTCATATCCTTTACAAATTACTCGTTTTCCACTAGTTATTTTTCTTATATGTTCTTGTGCTTCTCTATAGTAATTCAAACCGTCATTCCACCAAATTTTATGATAGGTCTTTGTCATCCAAGCAGCAGTTTTTCTCAAGTGCTTATTTAATTTAGTAAAATCATATGGGGAATGTATAATGAAATGAGAATTGAGTGTGTTAACGTTTGTGTTACTAAAAACCACTCCAATTTCTTTTAAAATAAATTGTTTATTGTTTCCGTAGAACCCTTGAATATCAATCGATACAATTTCTTCTTCACACATGTTGTTGCTGTTGTTATTGCAGATTGTTCTCGTTAATATCCGTTAAACAATGCGGTGAACTAATCCATTCAACGGGTTGTATTCAACTAACCGATCATGTAAGAGTATGCAATATAGCTGTGCACTTTCATTAGATGTAGCACTAAGCTCTGCTGATATCCTAACATCAATGGGACCAGATTTTACCATTTCATTTTGATATGATAAATCTACAACAACAATCGGAGCCTTATTTAGAAAATCGGTTGGGGAAAGCAATGGAGTTTCGTTTCGGTTATAGTAACTATTTTGAAACTTTGAATACATTTCATAGAGGAGTGCAAAACGATTCTTGTTAAAATCTAATTTTAAATCATCATATGGATATGTTTCAGAATTAAGATAGACTTTTAGATTCGTTAAATTGTTTGTGATAAACTTATTTCCTTCTTTAAACGCAATTAATGCGAATCGAGGTCGTTCACGATTAGCAGCTAGTTTAACATTCCAAATTTGATGTGTACCCTGACTAAGTTTAGGGTTAATATAGGTATCCCAACTACGAAATGCTAATGGAAGATTAGCACCGCTTTTTATTATATCATACAATTTAATTTTAGCTGAATCACTGGGGGTTACATGAGGAATTTTCCATGTTATACTCATCATTTCCAGTCTTAAATTATTACCAGCGTGGGCTGCATCATAAACTTCATTCATATTTTTAGATATCAAAAGTACTAGTTCATGCTTGCAGTTTAATATAACTTTCTTAAAATCTTCAGCAAACCCAAGTAAATTTTTTAGTGGAACAGAAAATTCAAAATAACTTTGTGAAGTAAAGTCTCCAGATCCAGTCCATCCAGAATTGTAAAGTCTCTTACTCTCCAGTTCATTCAAAGATACATAGTTCTTAATTGTAGAAGTAGTACCAACAAATCTTGTTCTATCAATTTCAACACCATTTATTTCATAACGTATTTCATCCAGAAAATATGCCATACAATTGTTTCGTAGTTTTGTAACAACATTTGCAGTTTCCACTGAATTATCGTTGTTAACTTTACTAATGACACCATGAAAATTGATAAAACTCTCATGAGGGAGTACATACAAGTCCTGGTTTTGAATTGTGATTCTGATTTCATCATTAGGCTTAAATGATTGTTGATATGGTGAATAGGTATGATACTCTTTTTTTGATATACTTTCGTCAGAGTAGGTTTTTTCTCGAACAGCTAATACTTCATTCATTATCATAATGATTTCTCTATATAGTAGTATGTTTGTTATTAAACTCGAAGCTTGTATCCCAATGATTTTAGAAGCAATTTATTTTTTAATGTTAGCTTATTGCTTTTCCTCTTTGAACCTCTTCGTTTAACTTTTCGAATGGAAGTGGCTTTCGGAACGTAAGTGTCTGCTCTTTTATTGTATACAATCATTGTATTAGTCTTAAATGCATACGAATTGTATATATTTTTCACCACGTAAGTTTATTAAATCACCGTTTTGATCAGTTATGTGTATAGAAAGAGTTCTTATCTCTCTAGTGTTAACTGGTAAATAAATGAGATTATTAGGGGTTACACTCATTTTATACCCTGGTGGTACATTAATACCAAATTCATATAATGCATGATCCTGTCCGCCATCAATGTATGAACCACTTACAATATTACACACCAAGCGTATTGTATTTACTTTAAAAATGTTTACAGGTTGGTCAGAAACATATGTTATTTTTTTATCTGCTTCTAGTATTCTCTTATTAAATCCAAATAAATTTCCAATTGATCTATTTTTATCAAAATAAATAGGTTCTGTGCTTGTAGAAATATGCACTTTAAGTGTATTATTATTGCTTTCTATCTTGAATGTGTTATCAAGACCATCTGCTAGTAATTGGTTTTTTAAAAAATCGTAAATATCTTCTAGTTCATAGGATCCTATTGGAATTTCAATGATCTTATCACCAATATGAAATAAGTTGTTGCTATCATCGACATTGGGTATTGAGTTATACATGTGAACTAATCCATTCAACGGGTTGTATTCAACTAACCGATCATGTAAGAGTATGCAATATAGCTGTGCACTTTCATTAGATGTAGCACTAAGCTCTGCTGATATCCTAACATCAATGGGACCAGATTTTACCATTTCATTTTGATATGATAAATCTACAACAACAATCGGAGCCTTATTTAGAAAATCGGTTGGGGAAAGCAATGGAGTTTCGTTTCGGTTATAGTAACTATTTTGAAACTTTAAATACATTTCATAGCGGAGTGCAAAACGATTCTTGTTAAAATCTAATTTTAAATCATCATATGGATATGTTTCAGAATTAAGATAGACTTTTAGATTCGTTAAATTGTTTGTGATAAACTTATTTCCTTCTTTAAACGCAATTAATGCGAATCGAGGTCGTTCACGATTAGCAGCTAGTTTAACATTCCAAATTTGATGTGTACCCTGACTAAGTTTAGGGTTAATATAGGTATCCCAACTACGAAATGCTAATGGAAGATTAGCACCGCTTTTTATTATATCATACAATTTAATTTTAGCTGAATCACTGGGGGTTACATGAGGAATTTTCCATGTTATACTCAACATTTCCAGTCTTAAATTATTACCAGCGTGGGCTGCATCATAAACTTCATTCATATTTTTAGATATCAAAAGTACTAGTTCATGCTTGCAGTTTAATATAACTTTCTTAAAATCTTCAGCAAACCCAAGTAAATTTTTTAGTGGAACAGAAAATTCAAAATAACTTTGTGAAGTAAAGTCTCCAGATCCAGTCCATCCAGAATTGTAAAGTCTCTTACTCTCCAGTTCATTCAAAGATACATAGTTCTTAATTGTAGAAGTAGTACCAACAAATCTTGTTCTATCAATTTCAACACCATTTATTTCATAACGTATTTCATCCAGAAAATATGCCATACAATTGTTTCGTAGTTTTGTAACAACATTTGCAGTTTCCACTGAATTATCGTTGTTAACTTTACTAATGACACCATGAAAATTGATAAAACTCTCATGAGGGAGTACATACAAGTCCTGGTTTTGAATTGTGATTCTGATTTCATCATTAGGCTTAAATGATTGTTGATATGGTGAATAGGTATGATACTCTTTTTTTTGATATACTTTCGTCAGAGTAGGTTTTTTCTCGAACAGCTAATACTTCATTCATTATCATAATGATTTCTCTATATAGTAGTATGTTTGTTATTAAACTCGAAGCTTGTATCCCAATGATTTTAGAAGCAATTTATTTTTTAATGTTAGCTTATTGCTTTTCCTCTTTGAACCTCTTCGTTTAACTTTTCGAATGGAAGTGGCTTTCGGAACGTAAGTGTCTGCTCTTTTATTGTATACAATCATTGTATTAGTCTTAAATGCATACGAATTGTATATTTTTCACCTCGTAAGTTTATTAAATCACCGTTTTGATCAGTTATGTGTATAGAAAGAGTTCTTATCTCTCTAGTGTTAACTGGTAAATAAATGAGATTATTAGGGGTTACACTCATTTTATACCCTGGTGGTACATTAATACCAAATTCATATAATGCATGATCCTGTCCGCCATCAATGTATGAACCACTTACAATATTACACACCAAGCGTATTGTATTTATTTTAAAAATGTTTACAGGTTGGTCAGAAACATATGTTATTTTTTTATCTGCTTCTAGTATTCTCTTATTAAATCCAAATAAATTTCCAATTGATCTATTTTTATCAAAATAAATAGGTTCTGTGCTTGTAGAAATATGCACTTTAAGTGTATTATTATTGCTTTCTATCTTGAATGTGTTATCAAGACCATCTGCTAGTAATTGGTTTTTTAAAAAATCGTAAATATCTTCTAGTTCATATGATCCTATTGGAATTTCAATGATCTTATCACCAATATGAAATAAGTTGTTGCTATCATCGACATTGGGTATTGAGTTATACATGTGAAAATCAATGAGTGCACACTCATATTCACCATTCAGTTCTATTGGGGGGAAAAAATTTGTGTTTAGTATGGGTTCACTCCCATTTAATGTGAGCGTGAATGATCTAACCATTTTGATATCTAATGATAAACTGGGCAATAATAGCATTCGCTCAATCAATATATCCTCTTATATTCTTAATTGACTATGAATTGATTGAAACCCTTTCTATACCGTCCCTTGTCTATATCATTATCTTTGCTTATTAACAGAAAACCGTATTTATCCTTCCAACACTTTTGACACATTTTCAGAAACGAATCATAACTCATATCTGTATTAATGTGGTCTCGGTAAATATGTCGCATATTTAAATCATCTTGTCTGAACATTATTATCATATTTGCGTTATCACGAATGAGGTGTTTCGGGATATGTGTATAGGTTTGACATAAGTAAAATGAAACAATATTATTATGACGACCCATGTAGAAATATGAACGGATATTATTCTGTTCTTTACATGCAACATCATCGAAGATCATAATTGAATTATTTTTAGCTTCATTTTCCGGGAAAGTATAGTACCCCATACCTTTTATCGGTTTCTCTAGTTTTTCCAAATATTCATACTTGGGTTGATACAAACTCTTTGAGAGAGAGATTGAGCCAAACATTCTCGAGTTCAACAAAGGAATTCCTAACTAAGAGACAATTGTGCAAAACCGAATTGAAGAATTGGATAGTATAGAACAAGATATTTTGTAGTATCCCAAGCAGAATACTTTCGAAAATAAATTCGAAATTGCCCCTCTTTTTGCACTGAACCGGTTTAGCTCAGCATAAAGCTTTCTCTTTTTTCTCGATACGATTTTTTTCGAAGTTATAAAAGGAGCTTTTACCTTATCTATAACACATTTTCTGATCGGCTCTTTTGTTAAACAGACGCATTGTCTTTTTGGTCTGAAAAATTAAAATAAAAAGTCTTAATATAAAAAAAACAAGTACAGCTTACGCTGCAATTGGAACCTGGTTATATCACCAGCATTTTCTGGCGCGAGCGAAGAAATCGCATTAATTCCATTAATTGTGCCAGTAGTGTTTATTCCTCAAAAAGGTGATATTATTCAAGTGCTATATTTGTACAATTTGCTAAAGTAAAGATTTTCTTTCAGCCGTGTGGCAGGCGGTATTTCTTTTGAATTCTAAAAGGCCTGGCCACGCTTTCTTCAACTGATCTAGAGCCCACTGGCTGTCGAACGACCTCGGCCGACCTTGGTTAAATCCAGACAAGGCCATAGGTCGATAAAGGTTTCCTAGTATAAGATAAGTCGTGATGTTGCTGTGTACGATGCTGGTGCAACATTTTACTTAATCACCCAGTTTTCGGCTTCAAACCCAATTTCATCTTTGGTTGAAAGAGAATGCGCGAAGGTGTACAACTATAAAGTGTGCAGAAAAGGCATGGTTTGCCACTGTACAACCGTTGCAGAGTCAAAAATTCCTTTTTGTAGCATCTTCGCCGAAAGCGCTTTCGTCGATGGACAGCCGCAAATGGGGTAAATGACTACGCGATTTCTATTACAAACTTACACCGAGCAGACGAAGCTAACGCATAAAGCACGCGCGAAGCTACTCGCAGTTTAATCGTTTTCTTGAACGGCGCGTTCTTAGAGAGAGAAAGAACAAAAGAATATGAAATGCTCTCTTGAATGAGTCTTCAGTCTCCTTTTGCGTTTAGTTATTTTTCACGTCTGTCTTTATTCGCAATTTTACTTTGGTTGCTGATTTATTACTCAAGTATGAGAACACTGAAGACCCTAGCTTAAATATAGAATGAATACAACCTAAACTACAATATTATATATGTTTATTTATACTAGTTTTCAACTTTTAAATAATAGTATTCTATTGCAAATTCTTTTATAAAATGCCATATTATTTCTCCACAGCCACATTCTCCCACTGTTTTAATAATATTATTTAACTGTATAAAAATGAATTTTTCTAGGTATAGGTATAATAGTTATTGTTAATAAATGTCAATTAGTGAAATGAACTCATGCTCTTTTTATAATAGGATCATGCTATGTGAAAACAAGGTAGGGTACTAATCTGTGGCAACTCTCAGCAGCTTACAATTGTGTGATCTAACTCGATAGCTTACACGAGTATCGAGATCGCGAGAAGCGATTCTCTAGGCGAATCTATCATCACTATTCTCGATAACCACGGCATCCATCGCTGCTTCTTAGCTTTTGCCTCTTACACACGACAATTGTTATAATTAATAAAATCAGTGTATGTAAATTCGTAAATAAATATTAAAACTTATTTCTGTGTACGATACACATTAAAGATTTAATAACTATTTTCGTTTTTTACAAATAATTATGAAATCAAAACAATTGTCTAGTGAATTCTTTTTCTAGTGAATTCTTTATCTTCTTTACATCTCTTTAATAGTGCTATCTGTTGAACTATTTGTCAACCATTTTCAACATTCTCTAACTCCTCAATTTTTTTTTCCCAAGCTAAAATATGAGCATCATACAAGTTTATTTCTTCCTCAGCCTAACGTTTCTGTGTCCTATAATGACCATAAGCCATTGTATTATGTTAATCTGATTCTATAACTCGTTTATCATCTTTACTACCAACGACTATTTTTGAAATTGTTCTTGTCTTAAGCACATGGTTATCTGATCTTATTAACGACATTGTACGTCTCTTTTTTCACCAGTATTTAAACATTTTTTATAATCAGAAAAGCCGATTCGCTTAACACAACTTGCCTTAACCCCTTAAGATTTTTTTACTTCTTGACCGCCAGGAACAAGAAATTAATACATTTTTGAACGTAAGCCTACGAATTCACTCATAGGCTTCCCATTCAACTCATCTTTAAAGAACCCTAAGCGTTTCTTGTTAACGCTGCTAAAACCGTATTTATTTAATAGATCGGAATGATAATCAGATGTATCAAATTTCATAGGAAGATCTTCACGTATATCAGCGTAAAAATCATCAGTTTTAATCGTGTATATAAAAGAGTCTGTATCCATATAGTTTAGGCGTAAAGACTCTCCGAATTTCGGTTTCATATACTGATAATGAAAATCATACATTTTCCATTTTGAAATGTCTAGCACAGCAAACCCTAAATAAATAGGCTTATCGTAATCAACATATAACTTACGCATTTGGAATACGGAAAAATTATCATTAAAATATTTCGCGCTATGGAAATTGCTTTTAGCAATCAATGAGCGTGCGCAATCTCTTTTACGGCCAGAGGAATCGGTTGATTTTGCACTTTCCCATTCAGTAATTAATTTTACATTAACCCTTTTCTCAACATTTTCCATAGTCTTGCCATAGACTGCGTTATTGAGAAGTTTAAAAAAATCTTTTTCAAACGAATTCTTAGCATTCGCTCTATGAAAAGTGTTAAGATCGATGTACAATTGCAGCCAAGGTTTTTGAAAGAATCGTACACCTTTATGGTTTTTTTTTTAAATTAATCAATTTTCTAGACACTGTAATGGATAACATAGTTTGACTTATTTTCTAAGTCAGCTATTGTTTACGCCGAAACTTGCCCCCGAAAAGTAGGCAGCATATCGGCGTATACAGTGCGAAAGTCACCAAGGGCTCTCGCGCTCTTTTATCCTACATAAATATGTTAAGTTAGGCTTAAGAAAAACTATATATATTATGTACTGCACAGTTGAAAAATATAAAGTGAAGTGAACGCCACGCGCCCCGAATTGTTTTTATTTCGAATTGTTTTCGCGCCGGTTTAAATTTCACAGCAGTTTCGCCTCCACCTACGATCCCAGAAGGAAGGAAGATCCTACCAGCCGCCACCACAAACATTGGTCCTTCGCGCCGGATTATCTACAATTGGACTTACGTCGCTAGATTTTTTCATCCCCTCGCTCCGCTCGAATCACAAGGCACCGGCATCTCGTCAGGATCCCCCACAGATAAGTACTAAATTTTTACTCTTCTTATGCGGCAGAGGACTGTGTGTAATTGTTCCATTGTGAAAGGAAATTTCTTTTATAATTTGTCCTAGCCTCGCAATTTGCGTCCCGGCACCTCTGTATGTATGTACATATGTTGCTGCATTAGTAAGCACATACTTACTTACAGACGACTGCCACCTTCGAAGTTTTCCATACATACATATACTCGTATATGTACGGAAATACGAATCACAAATTACACACAGTTTATCCATCCGATTCTATTTACAAACCTCTGCCACATATATATATGTACCTTTTCCTACCATTTTCTAACGAACAAAGGTACATACACTCTCCATACTAACTTAAAATTGTATGGTACTATATGTGTAATATAAAATAAATTGCCAAGGTCCAAACCTCAAGCGGCAATTGTACCTCCTAAATTTAACTCCAAGAAAAGATAACACTGCATTCCTTTTACATTTATTTATTTATTAATACAAACATATACACACATATATAATACACTTTGCCGGCAGCAATATTTCGGCTGCACCGGCACTACACACATACATATATTCTTATAATTAAATATTTAACTAAAACACATAAACACATTATATTAAATTGTTTTATTACATTATTTTTGGAACCACTTAAATTACACGCTTAATCTAATACAAAGAAATATTTTATTATTTCTTTGTTTACCTTTGGCATAGTGATCGCAGTTTGCCTTAGTGATCGCATTTCGATCACAATCGACCGACCACCACCTTTTCCCATTTACTCAGTGTTATCGTTCCAGGGCTGCACTAGCTCAAATTTTAAAAATATTACTTGGTGGGCAACCGTGACTTTTAAAGTCACTTATTTTTATTTATCGTCTTATTGTGCACTGTGTTGTGGTATTACAAGCGCTGCAATATTGCAAAAAGATTATCGAATATATTTTCCTCCGTCTGAGAAAATATATCCTACTAATAAAAAATGATTTATTTATTTTTTCACAATATAATTTATTATTTGAAAATAAATTATATTGCATCTTTTTCTCAGAATTTCATGCTGAGTATAATAATTTTTTCGATAATTATTATCACTCAATAAAATATATCGATATCTATAAAATAATATGAACACTTTTCAAAACCGAAATTAAAATAATACGGACTTGTAGTACGTTAAACTAAATAAGCAATTTAATTATTGCTATTTTTAATGGAACTTCGCGGAAAGTGAGAATTAGCTGGGCTGCTGCGGATTAGAAAGAACACCACCAAGTTCAATGATCGAAAAGAGAGTGATCTATTTTTAGAAAAAGGGAGAAGGCAAGAGCACAAAGTAAAGCCTTACTGCTAGCTTATGCTACTTAACAGCGTTTCATTCCGTATGTTCAAGTGACTTCATGTTATGCGTATGTATGTATACTACTTAAACACAAAATACTACTACTTAATAGAAAGGAGCTACTACTTAATATAAAAGTACATTTTTGTTATACTACTCCTAAATGACTCGGATCCAACATTCCGGCCACGTTGAAGGACTAAACTTCAAAAAAAAAACAATTCATAATTGAAAAACCTATTGATAGTAGCTCAAATCAAATAATTGGCAAAACCGCCAACTTATGGATTGGCCTTTTAAAAACGCCGGTTGCCGTTTTCACCTCGGCCACTCGAACCTTGCCATCCGCTCCTCTTATGGTTGCGTTGACCCTGCCGGTAATCCAATGCTGGGGTGGAGTGTTGTCGTCGTGCACGATGACCAATGCGCCGACCTCGAGATTGGCCGCCTCGACCTGCCACTTGGCTTTGCCTTGCAGCTCCAGGATGTAGTCCCTGGACCACGCTTGCCAGAACCGCTGTCTGAGCATTGACAGCAGCTGCCACCTGCGCGTATACTGCCACCCTTTGGTCTGCTCGTCGCGCTCGGATTCTTGCGGCAGCGAACGCAGGGCTTGGCCGATGAGCAGGTGCCCTGGTGTTAGGGCCTCTCCATCGTTGGGGTCTGCGCTGCATGGCGTCAACGGACGCGAGTTGAGGATTGCCTCGACCTCTGCCAAGTGTGTGCGGACCTCTGCCTCTGTGAGGGAGGCGTCTCCCTATTTGCCGCACCAGCAGACCCTTCGCCGACTTCACCGCTGCTTCCCAAAGTCCTCCGAAGTGGGGGGCGCGGGGGGGTATGAACTGCCAGTCCATCCCGGTTTCCGCTGCGAACGACTGCAGTTGAGACCTCTGCTCCTCGAATGCCTTCAGAAGGTCCTGGAGCTGGTTCCTGGCTCCTAGAAAATTCGTCGCGTTGTCGGAATATATCCTCCGCGGAACGCCACGTCTTGCGATGAAACTTCTAAGGGCAATAATAAAACAATTAGTGGATAAATCAGGAACCAACTCTATGTGAACAGCCTTCGAAGCAAAACATACGAATATTGCTATATACATTTTAATAGGTGGCCGGCCACGAATTCGTAATGAAATATTTATCGGTCCACAAAAGTCAACTCCACAGATATAAAAAGGACGCACTGCGGAAAATCTGTCTGTGGGTAGATCACCCATTATTTGGCCTAATAATTTTGGCTTATATCGAAAACAATGAATGCATCTCCGAACTACTTGAGTGCATTCTCTTCGAGCATTTACGATCCAAATCTCTTGTCGAAGCAGACTGAGCATTGTTTTTGGACCAGCATGGTAATTTTTTAAATGTAAATGTCGAAGATATATTTCAACCAAATGATTTTTGTTTGGCAATAAAATAGGAAATTTAGTGTTATCTGACAATGGAGCATTTAAAAGTCTGCCACCTACCCTGATTAAAGAAAAGCATCTTTTGCTTTTCGAGAATTTTTGGACGAAGGGAGTTAATGCCTGTAAACCAGGCTGAAGGGGTTTGGCTTTCCTAATCTTGTCATATTCATTTACATATTCGTTTCTTTGAATAATTTCAAATAATTTTAACGAGGCGAAATGCAGCTCATCGGAACTTAATTGTTTCGATCGTTTCTGTGTTTTACACAAATTTAGAAATTTATACATGTAAGCGAGAATACGAGTTAGCTTTGTATACGACCCAATGCTACTTATCCATTTTACCAAAAAGTTTTCTCCAGCGGCAATAAAGACATTTGAAGTTTTCTTAAATTCTAAATTTAACATGTCAGCTGGAATCGCTATATGATTATTTTTGGGCCAATGTTCTTCATTTTCTAATAAAAAGTAAGGTCCATTGAACCAAAGAGAATCTTTCAGTTCCTGAACAGTACATCCGCGAGATGCAATATCTGCTGGATTAAATTTAGTTGGTACATGTTGCCAGGATATTCTCTGAGACAATTCTTGAATTGTAGCAATACGATTGGCTACGAAAGTTGCAAGCATGGATGGCGAAGTATTTATCCAATGTAGTGTGATTTCAGAATCTGTCCAAAAATGCACACTCTCGATTCTACAATTGTCAAGTACATGTTTTATTGAAGACCAAAATTGAGCCAACATTGTGGCCGCACATAATTCAAGCCTTGGAATTGTTTTTGTTTTTAATGGAGCTACCTTTGCCTTAGCTGCGAGCAGCTGGCATTGAATTTTTCCTTTATAAAGTGCTCGAACATATAAACAACAACCATAAGCGTGGCTGGATGCGTCTGCAAATCCATGAATCTGAACTCTTGAGGATCCGCTAGCATAAGTGTATCTTGGTACTTCAATAGTGTGAATGTCCTGCAAATTTTGCGTGAAATTTGACCAACTTGTAGTCAAAGACATGGGGATAGACTCATCCCAATCTAATTTCAACTGCCATATTTCTTGCAGCAACATTTTTGCAGTGACGCTTATTGGACTCAATAGTCCAAGTGGATCGAACAAACAAGCACTGATCGAAAGTATTGTGCGCTTTGTAGGAATTATATCCTGGAATTGTTTGTCAAAGCGATATCGAAATATATCACATTTTGGAATCCACGTCATTCCTAAGGTCTTGGTAGAATCGGCATCATTGAAATTAAAGGATTTTTCACCTTGATTTCCTTTTGATAATTGTGGATGGTTAGAAAACCACTTTGATAATTTTAGTCCGCCTGAAGCTAAGACTTCCGACACTTGTTTACATATTAAATTTAGTGTGTCAAGGTCGTCTGCTCCTGTGAGCATGTCATCCACATAAAAATCATTGCAAATCACTTCAGCTCCAGTGGCATGCGAATCCTTATGGCGAAAACCAAGTTCTTGCAAGGATCGTATTGCCAAAAATGGAGCTGCTGATGTGCCATACGTCACGGTATTTAACCGAAAGACTTGCAAATCATCAGTTGGTTTTTCTCGCCACAAAACGAGTTGAAAGTTGCGATCTTTTTCAGCCACCATTACTTGTCTATACATTTTTTCTACATCGGCTGTCAGTGCATACCGATTCAAACGAAACCGAATTAAAGACAAAATTAGTTCCCTCTGAATAGTAGGACCCACCATAAGTATATCATTTAATGATTTCTGTGATGTTGTCTTGCACGAGGCATCAAAAACAACTCGAAGTTTGGTGGTACTACTATCAGGCCTCAGGACACACTGATGTGGTATGAAATAATGTGGTCCTGGTGGAATCTGATTATTTGTAGCTGACATATGGCCTAACTCAAGGTACTCTTTCATAAATTGAGTGTACATTGAATAGAGAGTAGAGTCTTTAGACACTCTACGCTCTAATGATAAAAATCGACGCTTAGCTGCATCAAATGAAGACCCCAAACCAAACGGGTCAGATTTAAATGGCAAACTAACCTCCAATCTACCTGAAGACAACTGGCGTATATTTTTCTTAAAATGATCCTCACATGCAAGTTGCTCAGCTGAATATTTAACATTTGAACATATTTTCGGCATTTCTTCTATCTCCCAAAGTCTTTCTACAAGAGCTTCTAATGTACCATGTTCTGAAGTAGCAATCATGGCACAAGATACCGGGTGAGTGTTTAATTGTTTCCATCGACCTGCTACTACCCATCCTAATAATGTTTTTGGAGTAAAGGTGCATTTTCAGATAATTTAATTTGTCCCGAACACAGCATCTCAAAGAAGTGATCAACTCCAATTAACAAGTCTATCTTCTGAGGTTTGTGAAAACGAGGATCAGCTAGTTCAATGTTTGCTGGGATTTTCCATTTGCTAATCGGGAGGTTATAATCTGGCTGATCTGACGTAATTGAACTAAGAACCCAAAAATCTGCACTAAACTGGTAGTTATTTACTCGAGAGTGCACTGTAGCATTTACTTCACCTTTGGCTACTAAATTTGACTTGCCTAATACTGACACAGTCAATCTACTATTGGTTCTTGAGAGCCGAAGGGTTTGTGCAAAGCTCTCTGTAATAAAATTAGCTTGAGAGCCTCCATCTAATAAAGCTCTGGCGAAATGAACCTGTCCGAACCTATCATGTATTTTGACTACAGCTGTAGCAAGTATGGATTGCTCATTATCACTGGCAATGTGATTTACTTGAGCGCTAAGAACTGGCTCAGTCTGTTGACTATGGGACTGATTCTGAGCTATATACCTGTGCAATAAGGTGTGATGCGATTTAGAGCAAACTCCGCACTTAGAGTATGTACACATTGAGGTTTTATGTCCCTGATGAAGACAGTTTATACATAACCCTTTACCTTTAGAGAATTCAAACCGTTCCAAAACAGGCAATGCTGCAAACCCTTGACAGTTGACAATACTATGGTTAGAGTGGCAATACAGACAACTCGGATCAACTGAACTTGTAGATTTGGAACAGGCAAATGATGACTTTGTGGGTTTTCTAATTGGAATCTCAGGTTTTGGTTCAACTCTGGCTCTTGAGGATTCCTCTGCAGTCAGATGCTGATATCGCCTATTGAGATTTATAACGCAGTCAGACCACTTGGGCAAAACATCATAATCAAGTTGCTCTTCATATTTTGATTTTGTAATATAATCTACCTTAGATAGAACGAGATGAATGATCATTGCATTAGCTACATCTTTTTCATTACCCAATGACAAAAGGGACTCAAAAATTGCCGAAACCTTATCAATTATTGACCTCAATGCGGATGCAGATGGCTTAGTCACAGGAGGAATGTCAAACAGCTGAGCGAGTGTATCGAAGAAAATAAGGCATTTATTGTCGTAAACACGGTGCAAACTTGCTAATGCTTTTGGATAGTTTGCTGCTGACATTTGGTATGCTTGTACTGTACCTAATGCTTCATCTGATAGACATGAAATTAAATGATTAAATTTTTCAATGTCCGAGATTGAATTATCTGAATCTACCAAACTTTCAAATAAACTGATGAATTGCTTAAATTCAGCATGCTTCCCACTAAATGTAGGTAGTTTCAGTTTTGGTAAATTTGAATGGTGGCTCATATAGCTTGGCGCGTTTTGGGTTTGAGATTTATTACCACTTGGAGCTAGAGCTGACATAAATAATGCTTTAGTAGTTACACAAATTTCTTCTAAACCGGATCGATTATCATTTTCAGGCTCCAAAGAATCAATTTCTGATTGCAAACCCATTGCCTTTTTAATATAAGAATTTAATATATCTAACCGGCATTGCAGTTCAAACTGATTTTTTGATATAGAGCCAGATTCAAATTTATGTTTTATGCGGGAAATGTCCGCTGTTACCTTGTCTAAGCGAGCAAACAGCTGTGTCAGCTTCATGCTGCCGCACTCGGGGTCATTGCCCTTTGAGCCTTTTTCGACAATAGTCGACTCCTGGTCTTTAGATTCGTATTTGCTCATGATAGAAAATTTTTAGTATAAACCAAATTTAAAATATGTTTTCAAATAATAATAATTTGTTATGTATTTTTTATTTTTATTGTAATATTGTTTAATGTAAAATTTTATTATATAAGTTATATTAAGTGAACACCCCTGCTGCTTTTAGTCTGCACAAATTATTAGAGCAAACACAAAAAAAAACTTAAACGTTTTTGTTCCGGTTTGTTACTTTGAAGTGAGAGAAAAACAGAAGAGCGGCAAATTGCAGTAAATTCCGATGTCACTAAAGAAGCCCTGAGCATCTAATGCACAGAGAGCGAAATATCGGAACGCAGCAGAGGAAAACAAGGTATAGCAAGCGGTCGGATCAAAGGTAAGGTAGAAACATGCGAACGAAAGAGAGAGAATTTTTGCCGCCACTTGTCAACCTAGCTGTCCGCTTATTCCGTTTTGGTTATATGCGAGGGTTGATTTAAACTTCTTTGGCAAGCGAGATGATTTTAATTTGTTTAAATAAATTCTCTTGTGGTTTAATTTAAATTTATATAGATATTTCGATTAGCTCAGATTTTTTTTTTTTTTTGCTTCGAATTGTTTTCACACTTTTTAATAAAATATGATGTCTCAATGCCAATACAAAGATGCAAGTACTTGAGCTGCCAATGCTTCAAGTCTACTTTTAAATTTTCTTTTGTTTTGGCACTGTTACCTGTTCATCAGACGAATCCACTTCCCTAGAATCCAAGTCGATTTCCATTGGGTTGCAAGACACTCCAGATAAATTCAAATTAGTTTGATTAATATGGTTGGTTAATTCCAGCCACAGGTCACTCTCAGGCGAATATTAGCCGCACCAAATGTAATACTCAATGTATTGTGAACGCGCGAACTGGGGTGATACCGCGAGCAGCCAAGCAATTTTAAAAAAATTTTATTTAATTATAGACTGTTTTAAACTTATACACGCATTAAGTTTAAAGACACTTTCCGATTGGTCCCTGCTCGGGCGCCATGAACAATTTTCAAAACCGAAATTAAAATAATACGGACTTGTAGTACGTTAAACTAAATAAGCAATTTAATTATTGCTATTTTTAATGGAACTTCGCGGAAAGTGAGAATTAGCTGGGCTGCTGCGGATTAGAAAGAACACCACCAAGTTCAATGATCGAAAAGAGAGTGATCTATTTTTAGAAAAAGGGAGAAGGCAAGAGCACAAAGTAAAGCCTTACTGCTAGCTTATGCTACTTAACAGCGTTTCATTCCGTATGTTCAAGTGACTTCATGTTATGCGTATGTATGTATACTACTTAAACACAAAATACTACTACTTAATAGAAAGGAGCTACTACTTAATATAAAAGTACATTTTTGTTATACTACTCCTAAATGACTCGGATCCAACATAATATTTATATTATTTTTTTGCAACGTTTTTTCAAAAGGTATTGCCTTGTAACTTATCAACTTAGTCCTCGCTCAATTGATTCGATAAAGTTTCCGATCGTTTGTATAATATTCTTGTTTATTGTTAAAACAAGAATTTCTATTCGTCCAATTTTCTACGCTCGTCTCTTTCACGTTTCTGATTCCGTCACGAGCATCAATTGCATTTTTCTCGTTTTTTTGAAAGCCTGTTATGCCAATTGATAGTAAGGACACCAAGAAACACTTTGTTGTACCCATGACTACGCATAGTCGCTCCAGCTCTCTTCCAAGTTCCCTTCTTGGTAGAACACCTTCTCCCGCCGCATTACGGAAAGTTTTAACTCCGCCCACATCTAAGGTTAGTCAGGTGCCAAAAATTTCGGTGCACACTCCTCCAATTACTTGTTCAGTTGGTCATCAGATCTCACTGGCATTAAATGGCACTCCAAGAGTTCATTAACGCTTCCGATAAGCTCACGCAGTTCGAAGCGAGGATCCAAATTTCTCCTACACACACTCACACTCACAGAGTGCGTCTTGAGCAGCTTCGATCCATCTGGAATGCCGTAGAGCTTAAGTATGAATTCTGCTCCAATGCATTGTCTCAAACGGAGACGAATGCTGCGGACAAGATCGCCATGCAAGCCCGGTATGACCACTGCTATTCTATATACGAGGAACTTGCCTCTCAATTAAATGAGAGTATTGAGACCGCAACGGCTCCCACTCCAGCACCTGCGGCACCACAAGTAGCCTTCCACCCACGAAGCTACCGGTCACCACCCTTCGATGCTGAAGTTTTCAGCGGAGACTACCTTAAATGGCCAACTTTCCGTGATCTCTTCACAGCGGTCTACATTTCCGATCCTGGCTTAAGTCAGATCGAAAAATTATTCCACCTAAATGCCAAGACCAGTGGAGAAGCGAAGGCAATCGTATCCAAGTCCCCTCTCACGAATGAGGGTTTCTCTTCTGCTTGGAAAAACTTGACGGATAGGTTTGAAAATAAGAGGTTGTTAGTCAACAGCCAACTGAAGATCCTTTTCAACATTCCATCAGTTTCTCACGTGTCTGGAGCCGCCATCCAAATCCTTCAAAGCACTATTCAAAGTTGCTTAACGGCTCTAGACCACTCCAAAATCAGCACAGAGAACTGGGATTGCCTTCTTATCTTCCTATGCTCGTCTAAACTCCCAAGGTTGACGTTGTCACTTTGGGAGCAGTCAGTACAGAACAAGACTGAAATTCCGTCGTGGAAGGAAATGTCAGATTTCCCTTCAGAGCGATATCGCACGTTAGAAGCGATAGAGGACGTACAACCTAGTACAAGCGCGCAGACTAGTTCCAAACCTGCTCGAAAAGAGCCTCCACAAAGGAAGGTCAACTCCTTTGAGACCAAGGCTGTAGGCAAACAACAAACCTGCAAACTTTGCTCAAAGGAGAACCATCCTATACGTCTGTGTCCGCGCTTTCTCCAAATGGCTGTTGATGAAAGGTCCAATTTCATCAAACAGCAAAAGTTGTGTTTGAACTGCTTCGCAAGAGGACACATCCTTAAAGACTGCACGAGTCAACATAATTGTTTTACGTGCAAGGGTCGCCACAATACACTCCTGCATCGTGGCACCCCTCCTACCGCGCCCTCTTCAGCAGATTCTGCACCAACCCCCAATTCGAATATACAGTCCACTTCTCCAACGACTAATATTCAGAATTACTTCACGGCGAACACACAAGGTGTTCTTCTCGGCACTGCTCTTATAAATGTTTGCCATTTGGGCATGACTTATAAGGCACGTGCACTGATCGATCCAGGATCAGAGGCTACGTTCATTTCCGGACGGATGTTTAACATCATAAAGCCCTCCTACCAAGCCGTGAAAGTTCAAGTAGCTGGCTTAAATCAAGCCATCTCAGCCAATCCACAAAAGTTGTGCCACTTCCAGATTGGCTCCCCGCTCATTCCCAGGTTACAGCTAAAAACTGAAGCCTTCGTTCTCCCCCAATTAGCAGGTAACCTTCCATCCTACACAATTTCACAAGAACTTCTGAAGGACCTGCCAAACCTCCAACTCGCTGATCCGCACTTCCACCAGAGCTCTCAGATAGACGTGCTCCTAGGAGCCGATATACTCCCATCTATCATGAAGAGTGGCTCTGTATCCAAAATTTGTGGAACCCTGCTCGGTCAAGAGACCATATTCGGCTGGGTCCTCACTGGACCAGTAGCCAAGTCGAATCTTACGACCATTTCCTCCTTTTCAACGAGGATCAAGATCAGCACACAACAAAGGCTTGATGATCTTCTCACCAAGTTTCCGGTCGTGGAAGATCTACCAGCCAAGCTGGTAAAAGTTACAGAATCAGAGTGTGAAAACAACTTTTTTTTTGCACCACTTCCAAAGAGGGCATATATGTCGTTACACTTCCTTTATAAAATACTGAAACTTTCGAATTAGGACATTCAAGGTCCATCGCACTCGCTCAGTTTCTCAGGAACGAATATCGTTTAAAGAGGAACTTTCCTTTAAAAGAGCAGTATGACTCCACTATTCAGGATTATTTAGATTTAGGCCATATGAGGCCTGTCTCTCCGAGTAACCACTACGAAAGTTCGCGTTGGTTTCAACGCCTCCATTCCGTCCTCCAATGGGAAGAACTTGAAAGCAGAGACTCTAGGTATACGCTGGCAAGCGAATACGGACGATTTCCTTATATATATATATATAAGTTATATATATATATCCAATTTATATATATTATATCCATATATATATACACATATAATATATATATTTTGTATCCACCTCCTTTCCAGATAAGTGAGATGGCACCACCCAAAGCACACACACCATCCAAGCCAAAAGGAGTGAACTCGTTCAGATGTCGCGTCTGCAGAGGAGTCCATGCCTTGAAAAAGTGCCAACGGTTCCTGTGTCTGGCTGCAGAGAAGCGTCTTCGGGCAGTTTTGATCAACAAAGACTGCCCGAACTGCCTTGCACATGAACATTCTAATGGTTCATGTCGCAGTGGTGGCACCTGTCGCTCATGCGGCGAAGGCCACCATACGCTTCTCCATCTCCCAACCACCACTCCAGCCGAGACGCAGAACGCTGTCCCATCCACGCCGCCTCCTCCACCACCACAGTCCCTGGCGACAATCCCCTCGGTGGCAATCAGCATGCTGCCGACGGCCATCGTGAACCTGGACGTGGCCGGCAAAATTTTCGAGGTGCGTGTGCTGTTGGACGCTTGCAGTCCACACAGTCGCATGCCCACCTCATTGGCAAAAGCTTTTGGCCTTTCCGCCGAAGATGGATTTTGCCGAGCCTTGTTCAGATCAAGGGTGTCGCTAGCATTCTCCATCCCCGTGACTCTGAAGATGGAGGAAATTCAGATCAGGACTCCGGCTCAGAATATCGGAAAGGAGCTCCAGACTCGATACCTGGGCATTACGCTGGCGGACAATCGGTGCCATGTGCCAAGCAGAGTCTCCATTGTTCTGGGGGCCGACGTCTATGGCGACGTAATCCTCCCAGGCCTTGTTCCGTCCCACGGTGGACTGCCGTTGGCCCAGAACACTCTGTTTGGCTGGGTACTATCCGGTGTCTTCAAGACGTAGTCCACCAGCGCCCCTCAAGCCCCTCCAGCGGCCTCCAAAAAGATTCCGGCCCCATCTATTTGCAATAGTATTGCAAGGGGGGCGGAATGTTTACGCCGAAACTCGCCGCCGAAAAGTAGGCAGCATATCGGCGTAAACAGTGCGAGAGTCACCAAGGGCTCTCGCGCTCTTTTATCCTACATAAATATGTTAAGTTAGGCTTAAGAAACACTATATATATTATGTACTGCACAGTTGAAAAATTTAAAGTGAAGTGAACGCCACGCGCCCCGCATTGTTTTTATTTCGAATTGTTTTCGCGCCGGTTCAAATTTCACAGCAGTTTCGCCTCCACCTACGATCCCAGAAGGAAGGAAGATCCTACCAGCCGCCCACAAACACATGGAAAATTCCTCATGTAACCCCCAGTGATTCAGCTAAAATTAAATTGTATGATATAATAAAAAGCGGTGCTAATCGTCCATTAGCATTTCATAGTTGGGATACCTATATTAACCCTAAACTTAGTCAGGGTACACATCAAATTTGGAATGTTAAACTAGCTGCTAACCGTGAACGACCTCGAATCGCATTAATTGCGTTTAAAGAAGGAAATAAGTTTATCACAAACAATTTAACTAATCTAAAAGTCTATCTAAATTCTGAAACATATCCATATGATGATTTAAAATTAGATTTTAACAAGAATCGTTTTGCACTCCTCTATGAAATGTATTCAAAGTTTCAAAATAGTTACTATAACCGAAACGAAACTCCATTGCTTTCCCCAACCGATTTTCTAAATAATGCTCCGATTGGTGTTGTAGATTTATCATATCAGAATGAAATGGTAAAATCTGGTCCCTTTGATGTTAGGATATCAGCAGAGCTTAGTGCTACATCTAATGAAAGTGCACAGCTATATTGCGTACTCTTACATGATCGGTTAGTTGAATACAACCCGTTGAATGGATTAGTTCACCGCATTGTTTAACGGATATTAATGAGAACAATTAGCAATAATAATAACAACAACATGTGTGAAGAAATTGTATCGATTGATATTCAAGGGTTCTACGGAAACAATAAACAATTTATTTTAAAAGAAATTGGAGTGGTTTTTAGTAACACAAACGTTAACACACTCAATTTTCATTTCATTATACATTCCCCATATGATTTTACTTAATTAAATAAGCACTTGAGAAAAACTGCTGCTTGGATGACAAAGACCTACCATAAAATTTGCTGGAATGACGGTTTGAATTACTATAGAGAAGCACAACAACATATAAGAAAAATAACTAGTGGAAAACGAGTAATTTGTAAAGGATATGAAAAAAAACGTTTTCTAAAAAACTTTCTAAAAAACTATGTTATAACAGATATTTATGAACTTGGTTGTCCTTCATTAAAAGAAATGAATGGTAACCAGTTCCCATTTTGTTCACTACTTTGTACGGAAGGGGTATGTGCATTGAATAATGCTCATAAAATTTTAAACTACTTTGAGAGTTGCGAGAGAGAACATTTTGAATTCTGTAAATCTTGTTATGATAATACAGAAACATATGCTTGCTTTCACTTTGTTATTCAACAACGTGATGTTTATTACATTTATTACATCATATAAACTACATGTCTAAAATTCTTATATAAGCTACCTTTGTCAAATGTAAATATTAAATAAAGAAAAAGAAACATAAGAAAAACTAGTTTATTTATTTATTATGGTGGTGAAATTACCTATAAACAGGGGAAAGATTTGTGTACACACACGCACACATGCACTTACCCTCTAACACGTATGCATACAAACATGATTATGTATGCATGATCACGTTTCAACTTTTAACCTTTGTTATGGTGAAAAACCCCTACATTTTCCTTTAAAATCATTGATGCATTCAAACTGAGGCTCAGTTTAAAACACGACTTCGAGGAAGGAAGCAGAAGATAATAAACCCTACAAAGCGACGAAGGAATCTAGCAGCAACATGAACGCAACAACAATTAAGGAGTTACTGAACCAGTATTATGATATCATTCACCATCATGATCTGAAACAGATCAAAGAAATCAAATCATACATGAAGCTGGCGGAAAAATCTCCATACCAGATGTCAATACATGGAAGTCATAGAACTTCATGTCCATGGTCTTCCAACGAGGCAACAGAAGGACCAGATACCTGTGCATGCAGCAGAGAACAATTTCTAATAAACGAGGCTGAAAAAATTATGAATCATTATAATAAACTAAGCTTAAGATTCATAAAATAAAAAATTTTACTTAAACTCTTTAACTGTTGTTGATCTTTAACTGTTATTACCGTTTAGCTGGTTAGATAAAGCTGATTAGCTGATTTGATATAGCTGATTAGCAAATTAGATATAGCTGATTAGCTGGTTAGTTGTTTAGCTGATTAGCTGATTACCTGATTACCTGATTAGATATAGCTGATTAGCTGATTAGGTGATTAGATATAGCTGATTAGCTGATTAGATATAGCTGATTAGATATAGCTGATTAACTGATTAGATATAGCTGATTAGCTGTTTAGACATAGCTGATTAGCTGATCAGATATAGCTGATTAGCTGTTTATATATAGCTGATTAGCTGATTAGATATAGCTGTTTTATAACAATTGAGTTTGGGGTTTCAAAATTTAAACTTTATTTTCTTCTTCTTCTTACATGGTAATACATAAACTAAATGAAAATAAAAGAGAATAAATAAAGATACATTTGTGTGCACAGAATATGAGTTCTCTCTTTAATGATGTAGGATCGAAATTAATCCTCCTCGCCCGATGACCACGCGGAAAGCGATGCCTTCGACTCTCAGCACGAATCTGTGATGTCGATTGGGGTTGTGGTGTTGCCTGTCGTTAATCTGCTCCTCCAGTAAGGCAGGGATGCGTCCCCCAGTGCGCAGTGCTTCTACCCAATCTTCTTCCGGTGCGAATTGGCTACACGCAATATCTTACACGTCTATGGAGGGGCCTAGCATCTCTTTCATCTCTTGCATACTGAAATGCAGGGCCTCTTCCCAGCTCTCCACTGGCTCTGGCAGTGTCTGGCACTCTAGAAACTCCTGAGTACAGGTATCCGATGTCGTTCCTGGGTCACTCCACTTTAGGGCTCTGCCTGGGCGGGGGGATGAGACCCCATCTTCGGGTGTGTGCGTGGTAGAGGAGATCTCCGGGACTGATACCGGGTGGGCGCTGGGGAAGATGACGGTGCTGATGTCATCTTCGTTTATAATGTCTTCAGCTTCGATCGGTGGGAGGTCCAGGATCTCTTCCTCTTGGCGGCGCATAGGCATTCCATTGAGCCATAGCTCTACGTCTCCTCGATTGAGTTGTGGGTGGTTTCGGTTTACCATTTTTCTATGTAGAGACACGCTGATGTAGCAAACGCACTCTACTCAGTTTCACGTATTTTTTATACTAACAAAAATTTGGTCAGCGATCGCCTTAATATTGGGACAACAAGCCGTGCTAGAAGATGAGTATGCTATACCCCCCGTCTTAATTCATAAGAATTGTATAACATTGAATAGAAGGACAACAGCTTGCAATATTTTGTTTACAGGAGAATGCATACCTTAACTTGTTGAAGTAGAGTCTCCCGGACTGCCAAATATCACAGTTAATGTAATGCACAAAAGGGACAATGCACACTTGTTCAGTTTCACACGCTCACCTCGCAACCTTTAATACCGCACACGCACACACACCCTCGAACACATTAACTTGTTGAACTAGGGTCTGCCAAACTGTCAAATATCAATAAGATATCTTGAGTCACACGCTTCTGTACACTAGCGCCTGAGTCACACGCTTCTGTACACTAGCGCCTGCGTACACACATTCACCCTCTAACACCTGCGCATGCAAACACGATCATACATGCTCAGTTTCCCACGCACACACACCCTCGAACACATTTACCCCGTGGCCCGTGCGCATGCTTACACTATCAACCCATTAATTATCCCTATTACAAATAACCGATCAACATGTTTATTAGGATCCTTTATTACCTAATCCTCCTTCTCACAACAAATTACCTTCATTTACACACCCTCTAGAACCCGTGCCCATATTACACTTGACCTTTTTTACCTCAGTGATAGGGGACCACCTCACGTATATACCTTTTTATCCCTCATGCACCTTTTTTACAGGAAACCACCTCACACCACTTTTTGCACCAGAACCCGCGCCCATTGTCCTAGAACCCTCGCCCATATTACACCTAACCTTTTTTACCCCTCACCTGACCTTTTTATCCCTCACCTGACCTTCTTTACCTACGTAACACGGGACCACCTCACGTACCTCACATTTTTTACCCCTCACCTGACCTTTTTATCCCACACGTACTTTTCTACCGGAAACCACCTCACTCCACTTTTTGCACCAGAACCCGCGGTATATATCTACTAATTTTCCATATTATACTCAACATTCTCAGTCTTAAATTATTGTTAAGGTGTCTTGCATGATATACTTCATCCATATTTTTAGATATCAAAAGTACTAGTTCTTGCTTGCAGTTTAATATAACTTTCTTAAAATCTTCAGCAAACCCAAGTAAATTTTTTAGTGGAACAGAATATTCAAAATAACTTTGTGCAGCAAAGTCTCCAGATCCGCTTCATCCAGAATTGTAAAGTCTCTTACTCTCCAGTTGATTCAAAGATACATAGTTCTTAATTGAAGAAGTAGTACCAACAAATCTTGTTCTATCAATCTCAACACCATTTATTTCATAACGTATTTCATCCAGAAAATATGCCATACAATTGTTTCGTAGTTTTGTAACAACATTCGCAGTTTCCACGGAATTATCGTTGTTAACTTTACTAATGACACCATGAAAATTGATAAAACTCTCATGAGGGAGTACATACAAGTCCTGGTTTTGAATTGTAATTCTGATTTAATCATTAGGTTTAAATGATTGTTGGTATGGTGAATAGGTATGATACTCTTTTTTTGATATACTTTCATTAGAGTAGGTTTTTTGAACAGCTGATACTTCATTCATCAGCATGATTTCTCTATATTAGTATGGTTGTTATTAAACTCGTAGCTTGTATCCCAATGATTTTAGAAGCAATTTATTTTTTAATGTTAGCTTATTGCTTTTCCTCTTTGAACCTCTTCGTTTAACTTTTCGAATGGAAGTGGGTTGCGGAATGTAAGTGTCAGCTCTTTTATTGTATACAATCATTGTATTAGTCTTAAATGCATACGAATTGTATATTTTTCACCTCGTAAATTTATTAAATCACCGTTTTGATCAGTTATGTGTATAGAAAGAGTTCTTATCTCTCTAGTGTTGACTGGTAAATAAATGAGATTATTAGGGGTTACACTCATTTTATACCCTGGTGGTACATTAATACCAAATTCATAAAATGCATGATCCTGACCGCCATCAATGTATGTACCTTTTACAATATTACACACCAAGCGTATTGTATTTATTTTAAAAATGTTTACAGGTTGGTCAGAAACATACGTTATTTTTTTTATCTGCTTCTAGTATTCTCTTATTAAATCCAAATAAATTTCCAATTGACCTTTTTTTATTAAAATAAATAGGTTCTGTGCTTGTAGTAGTATGCACTTTAAGTGTATTATTATTGCTTTCTATCTTGAATGTGTTATCAAGACCATCTGCTAATAATTGGTTTTTTAAAAAATCGTAAATATCTTCTAGTTCATATGATCCTATTGGAATTTTAATGATCTTATCACCAATATGAAATAAGTAGTTGCTATCATGGACATTGGGTATTGAGTTATACATGTGAAAATCAGTGAGTGCACACTCATATTCACCATTCAGTTCTATTGGGGGGAAAAAATTTGTGTTTAGTATGGGTTCACTCCCATTTAATGTGAGCGTGAATGATCTAACCATTTTGATATCTAATGATAAACTGGGCAATAATAGCATTCGCTCAATCAATATATCCTCTTATATTCTTAATTGACTATGAATTGATTGAAACCCTTTCTATACCGTCCCTTGTCTATATCATTATCTTTGCTTATTAACAGAAAACCGTATTTATCCTTCCAACACTTTTGACACATTTTCAGAAACGAATCATAACTCATATCAGTATTAATGTGGTCTCGGTAAATATGTCTCATATTTAAATCATCTTGTCTGAACATTATTATCATATTTGCGTTTTCACGAATGAGGTGTTATCTTTCTAACATGTGAATTGGGAGTGGGTTTCTTGTTTTTCGGACAGAACGGAAGATCGTTATGATCGTTATGAATCGAAAAGGGGTACTCTAGTTCTACCTCAAGAATATATCCATATTCAGATTCATCGTCTATGCTAAAGACATCAAAGTCTTCTAGACTATCTACAGGCAACCACTCGAACCAACCATATGGTAACGGCAGTGATATTGCCCAACCATTAAAATTATTAGCGTCTAACTAAACCAGATATGAAAAATATTTTGTTTCATCATATTCCGGTAGATATTTATTATTCGCTTTTGTATATTTTTTGGTGCATTGCACTAGACCGCCACGTATACCTGATTGAATGAATCTATACATATCAATATCTGTAAGAAGATCCAATTCAATCTTGGTACTTTTCAACATGGCGTCCCAAGATAACCCTGAAGTAGTGAAAAACTGAGCAGGGTCTAGAGAGTATATGTTAATACATAATTGTCTAAAGTTTTCAAAGATGTCTGCCAATAACAGAACATCAGTTTTCAGGTACAACTCTAAATAATCTTTTAGAGTTGTACATGAAAACTTGTTCCAGACATCTTGTGCATGTGCATAGCTTTCTTCTGAACATTCGGATTCAGTTAATATACTGGTGGTAGAGAAGTTTCTTCAAGTCTATCAACTGAACTTAAATGTTCATAGGGAAACACACCCTTTTTACGCATCAACTGAAACTGTGATTCGGACTCAAACATATTTCTAGTAACGGACATTTGTGAATCATCTAGGTTACACGCTAATTTATCTAACGAAGATGACATGAAACGGAAAGAATCTAGAAAACGAATCTCTAAATTCTTTCCATCGGACATTGTAAGAAATTTTGAAACAGAAATATACTGTTCCTTATTGAGGGCACTACGTTAAGTTGTCCAGGTATATTTGCCAACTCGTTAATAAACAAGTGACAATCATACCTAGTGAAATTATGAAAAAATACTGGTATAAAATGAGGTACTTTATATTGCATATATATCTCTAACTCTATCTTCTAACAGGGGTGCTGCACATTTAATACAATTCTTGCTCTCCTGAAACTCGACTTCGTCATCAAAGGACATTTGAATCGGAACATTTTTTGATAAATAGCTATCATAAATATTTGTAACATTTTCTACTAAGCTATCTATAAATGCTGAACTGGCCCTCTCACTTGTTTCTAACTTAAAGCTACTTAACTCATTATCGTATGCACACTTTATATAGTATGCATATGATAGAGGTAAATGTAAATTAATATCTAACATTTTGTCACTCACACTATCATTCTTCGGTTGAAGAATGGCTTCGAAATCAGCGTAGACGGCGAATGGTACCTTAACTTCCTTCTGGTAGTTCTTATAACGAAGAACTGTATTTTTTCCAGACGGTAGTTGGCACACCTTCTTGCTGCATATCTCGTGATGACGACTGGCTGCTGCCTCACTCGTAGAATAGTTCAAACAAATATTGCAGAACCATTGTCTGCGCTTGTGGCTTCCAGTCTGTGATGTCACCAATCTATGAAAAAAATATATACATATATATCAAATTAGTATATATGGTATATGGTAATTATAAGTACTAATATATATATATATAATTTTTTTTGTTTTTTCTATGTGTACTTACCGTGAAAGATTTCTAATCCATGTGTAGTGAGCCTTCTCATCGCTTTTCAGTAACAACATGTTGATGTGATGCTTTTTCACATCTTTGGGATAGAAGATGGGGCCGATTATATTTCCCTTTTCCAGATCATATCCAAACACTGTTATGCTGATCAACGGGTTTTTATCCATAAACTTATTAATATGTTTAGGATTGAGTAGGAACTCTAAACCTTCAAAGTTCAAAACAATATTGTTCACTTTGATTTTGTGTTCAGATATGTTCACATCATATGATCTGCATCTTTCAGCATGTTGATCTGCCTCCTTTATCGCAGCAATCACTGTCCATTTGAAACAGTATTCGTCATTGTTTTTGACGTTCACTATTGCTAATGTTTAAAATAACCAAACTGCTGCCTCAAAACTTACATAAGCTTCTAAAGTCTTACTTATACCAAAGAGTGTTCGCGGTTAGATGTAGTTCAAGCACTTCAAGCGATTGTACTATAGAAACTGGAGTTCCCCAAGGAAGTGTATTAGGTCCAATTCTATACACTCTATACACGGCGGACATCCCAACAGACTACCAGCTAACAATATCCAAATTCGCTGATGACACTGCAATACTGAGTCGATGCAACTAGCACGCTATTTAACATGTGTAGAGAATTGGCTTGCAGATTGGCGCATACGAGTAAACGAACAAAAATGCAAACAGGTTACGTTTACCCTTAACAAACAAAGCTGCCCGCCCTTGGTTATGAACCACACGCGCATCCCACAAGCCGATGACGTAACATATTTAGGTATTCATCTGGACAAGCGGCTCACCTGGCGGAAATACATAGAGGCCAAGACGACGCACCTGAGACTAAAAGCAAAGGATCTACACTGGCTGATAAACGTTCGGTCTCCCCTAAGCCTGGAGTACAAAGTCCTTTTGTATAGCTCCGTTCTTAAACCCATATGAACCTATGGCTCCGAGTTATGGCGCAATGCATCGAGAAGCAACATCGACATCGTACAGCGAGCCCAGTCTAGGATTCTGAGAATCATAACTGGAGCTCCATGGTATATTCGGAACGAAAATATACACAGAGACCTACAAATAACACTTGTCATTGAGACAATAACAGAGAGAAAAGTAAAATACAATGAAAAACTAGGCTCACACCCAAATCCCCTTGCAAGAAAACTTCTTCGAGTATGCAGCCAAAGTCGACTGCACCGCCACGATCAACCAGCCCAGCGTTAAATTTGTTAGGCCACATAGCACAAATCATCTCATAAAATGATAATAAGTTAGCTTAGAATAAGATTTGAAAACTTATTGTTAGTCTCTTAAGTAAAAGGGAAGGTTCAATAAATAAGAAAAAAAACTTGGAAAAAAAAAAAACTATTGCTTTTTTACTACTCAAACTCTTGGGTAGTGCGATAAAGGAGGATTCTCTGATGGGTTTATATTTATTAACGTTCATTTCCAATCGGATAATGTGAGTTAATGCCCATCCACTATCCTTCTCTTGGAAATTTTCCATTCTTGAGATTATTTTCTCAACATGTTCCTTATACAATTCGTGTATATCGGAATTGATAGTGAAGACTTCCATTTTTGATTGGAAAGACTTCACTTCCATGCATTCAATCTCTTGTTTTATTAAAACATATTCGGCGAAAAGCTCAAAATTCACTTTTATAGAAGTGTGAGCTTCAAGCACACCGAAGAGATGTTGAAGGAGTGCCTCGCCTGCTTCCTGCAGAAAATCATTAGGCATTATCAAGCCTGCCTTAGTATTAATGTAGAGGTACTGAAGAATCCTTCCATTGAATAAATCAGTGTTTTTGTAAATCCTGTTATCAACAGGTTCAATAACACGTCTCTTATGCTGCTCTGTACGATTATGATGTGACCAACTTATATTATTTTGAAGAGTCACATTACAGAGCGCACAATGCTTTATATTATTCCTGCCTCCTCTGTTTAAACCCATTTCTTGATGTTGCTGTTGTTGTTGTTGCTGCTGTTGTTGCTGTTGTTGTTGTTGTTGTTGCTGATATTGTTGTAGTTGCTGATATTGTTGTTGCTGCTGTTGTTGTTGTTGCTGCTGCTGTTGTAGTTGCTGTTATTGTTGCTGCTGCTGTTGTGGCTGTAGTTGCTGATATTGTTGCTGCTGTTGTTGTTGCTGCTGCTGCTGTTGTAGTTGCTGATATTGTTGTTGGAGTTGTTGATATTCTTGTTGCTGCTGTTGTAGTTGCTGTTTTTGTTGTAGTTGCTGTTGTTGATGTTGTCGTAGTTGCTGTTGTTGTTGTTGCTGCTGTTGTTCCATGGCTGCAGCGATTTCATTTAAACCCTTGGTGGAATATACTCCGTTTAAAGCCATTTCTACACTTATAATGTTTTCACTTTTTTCTTTTTTTTTTTTTCGCTGATGTAGCAAACGCACTCTACTCAGTTTCACGTATTTTTTTATACTGACAAAAATTTGGTCACCGATCGCCTTAATATTGGGACAACGAGCCATGCTAGAAGATGAGTATACTATGCCCCCATCTTAATTCACAAGAATTGTATAACATTGAATAGAAGGACAATAGGTTACAATGTTTTTGTTTACACAATTAGTATGCTTGATCATCGACACGGTTAAGGTAGCGATCAATTAGTATGCTTGAGGACACGCTTATCATAAATTATAACAATATCGTTTTCGTACTCACCGACACAAAAGGGACTTGTTGAACAAGGGTCTCCCGGAGTATCAAATATCACGGTTAACAACGCACAAAAGGAACAATGCACACATTAACTTGTTGAACAAGGGTCTCCCGGACTGTCAAATATCAATAAGATATCTTGAGTCGCACGCTTCTATGCACTGGCGCCTGCGTACACACATTCACGCTCTAACACCTGCGCATACAAACGCGATCATACATGCTCAGTTTCCCACGCACACGCACACACACACACCCTCGAACACATTAACTTGTTGAACTAGGGTCTCCCGGACTGTCAATTATCACGGCTAACCCCACAAAAGGGACAATGCACACATTAACTTGTTGAACTAGGGTCTCCTGGACTGTCAAATATCAATAAGATATCTTGAGTCACACGCTTCTGTGCACTAGCGCCTGCGTACACACATTCACCCTCTAACACCTGCGCATGCAAACACGATCATACATGCTCAGCTTCCCACGCACACGCACACACACCCTCGAACACATTTACCCTGTGGCACGTGCACATGCAAACACGATCATCCATTCTCAGTTTCACATGCTCCCCTGCATACTAATTATCCCTATTATGACCTACAAATAACCGATCCACCCGAACAACTCATCGATCCTTTATTACCTAATCCACCTCCTCACAACCCATTGAATTCATTTACACACCCCATTAATTTTTATTACCCCACTCCACTTTTTGCACCAGAACCCGCATTCAGTTTTACTCACCCCACTGTGAATACTGTAAACATATATATGTATGTACATACGCACTTGATAAACTGTTATTAAGTTGAACGCAAAGTACAACCCATACTTTCTATATACATACATATAAGTTTTTTATAGGCTTCATAAATGATATAATTGAAGTAAAAGCATCGTATGTATGTAGCTTCCATTTACAACAAAACATGACAAGTATATATATATTTATTTTATTAATCTCTATATCAATTGTTAACGGCATATGCGGTAAAATATAAAACATATTAAGGATGAGCCAGCAGCATCTAAAGTCCATTTAGAAATCTCCCCATACTAATCTTTAAAATAATTGTATGTATAAAGATCGCAGCATTGTTAGTGATCATATATATCATAAATCATTCGGCAGAGTAACGAGAATTACATACATATGTATCCAAGAAATACAAAAGTTATCCATTGCAACATTCACCGACGTCGATTTGTTTCATAATGACCTTATTAATATGTACACACTGTGCGTAGACGACACACCCTTCAATTCGAAATGTAATAAAATGTCGAGGAAATTAGACAACACATATATTTGTATATCTGTCGTAGGAACGAATTGTGAAACCAATTGAACTGGTCGACGATATGTTTAATAATAAGCACCGTCAACTCTCTTTTCTTTTGTTTACAAATTATTTTAAAAACTATCTCAACTTTGACGCATCGGAAAAAACATTATCTTTTATTGGGAGTGTATTTTGTGTGTATATATATTTATTTACTTGGCTGCTTAATATCTTCATCTTCATATTTTTGTAATTGCGTGTTGTATTATGCAAGAACTTATTCTATTTATTTTGTTAAGGTCTACCAACATTTGCCAATTGTAATTTGCTTCATTTAAAATATGTTTCATTTTAAATTTAAATTTATTTTGTTTCTAATTCACATTTCATTGGTAGTCATATTTTTTAGCTAATTATAGTATGTTCAACCGAATCGTATTTCAGTGGGAATGCTTTATATTGAAAGCAAAAACATTATTGATTATAACTTCCTATCATGTATATCATGTAACACAGGTAAGTATTATCTCTTCTACTGCTATTGTTAGTATATTTTCCCCAAAATTCGTAATCTTAAACCAAATTGTGTATCGTCCAATGAACATAATCATTGGACGATACACAAACGAACATAGTAATAAAGACGCGTACTGAATGGAGAAAATTGAGTGAATTCATCCGGCACATCCATACATGTCCTTAAATAATAACTATATACAGAACTGCTTCTTACTGCGCACTTTTCCACCGATTTTAGGCCATGGATTTAAAAAAAATTCATGGTCTATTGTGTTTGTCGGAACGGAAATGTGCGTAACAGGCAGAAGGAGGCATCTCCGACCCCATAAACTATATATATTCTGAATCATTATCAGTAGGCGAGTGGATTGAGCCATGTCCGTCTGTCCGTCTGTCTGTCTGTATGAACACCTGGATCTCAGAAACTATAAGAGCTAGAGTCATCAAATTTTGTGACAACATACGTATTGCAGTGTCTCACAGTTTTTTAAAATTTGGACACGCTCCTTCCCGCCTCTGAAAATCAGTAATAACTATTTTAAAACTACAATATTAGCTCAACAACCAAAGTTTTATATCTTACATGACAAATACCTTGCCACGGGCATTATGTGATCATTTAAATCGGACTATAAATAAGTGAGATATGATATGAATTAAACTCAATTTGAACATATATACTTATGCATACCTAATTTACGCAAGCATACCGAAGTTCAAATCTAGCGTCAGATACACAGCATTTTATTAAACTTTTTATTTGCATTGTATGGTAACAGAATTGGTTCACAATGCAGCTTTGCCAATAGGCCAAGAAGTGAGGCAATGGGCGAGTGGTTAGATTGGCGGACGCATGCGGGAGAGTGCGTGTGTTCAACTCCCGGTTGAGGCGGGTGCGAGTTTTCATTAATTGTAAATAATAATTCTTATTTTATTTTGTTTATTTATTATACCCTTTGACCATTGAAAATGGTCAAAAAAGGGTATACTAACTTTGTGCAAATGTATGTAACAGGCAGAAGGAGACGTGGCAGACCCCATAAATTATATATATTCTTGCTCAGGATCACTAGCCGAGTCGATTGAGCCATGTCTGTCTGTCTGGATGTCCGGATGTCCAGACGACAGATGAGCACATAGATCTCAGCTATTATAAGAGCTAGAGTCACCAAATTTGACATGAAGATTTCTGTGTACCAGGCGCAGATCAAGTTTATTTCAAATGTTAGGTGCCACGCCCACCGCCCCCACAAATCAATAATTTAATTTTTTAACTCAATTTGTGAGCGCTGTATAAAAGATACAACTTTCTGACTTTGACATATACTAAGCTGAATGAAATGTCTACGTAGTCTCCAAATTACAATCCGATCGGACAATAATCACAGAAGTTATTTAAGAAAGTATGATCATAAAACCAAGTGCTTCTGCCAGCTAACAAGGGTGGCGGGCGAGCTACAAATTCTTTTTTTACGATTCTTAGTTCCTATAAATTCTTTAAACTATCCTTATACTTTTTCTTTGCAAACATTTACTAATATTTCGAACAATAATTACATGCAGCAAAAGCTGCCACTGCTGCCAAAAAGGCTTTCATATCCAAATTTACTTGGCTTTGCAGTTACTTCATTTTCTTCTGCTTTTTGGCACTAATTTAATTTAGATTTTTGTATATATATATTATTGTGTGGGGAGGTATTATGTGTAAGAACATAAGATTTTTTGAATATCGTTGTTAATCGTTGATTTGTTCTTTCTCTTTGTACTCCTTTTTACAGCTTTTATAAAAAAAAATGCTCCCGGAAAGACTGGTAATTAGTATCTAGAAGTTAGTTTTCTCTCTTATTATTCCTACTTACTTAGAGATTCTTTCTTTTGAAGTTTTCTTTCCTTTTAAATATCTAGGCTGACATTTTCCCTATTTCTTTCCAGCACACATCTAGTTGTGTCGGAGGAGAATTTGAGACTGCGATGACCTAGCAAATCTAGGGAATCGCCATACTAATTCACCTCCTTGCCTCTTCTTCTCGACTCGACAGATTTCAACTCTGTGTGGCCAAAAGAAAGGTGACCCTCTCCTACTTTCTTCTCCAAAATTCCCCTACTTCACAATGTAAGTATGCAAAATTCCCTAGCCCATAATAATAACTAACTTATTTTTAATTTACAGATTACTGTTACTCTTCGATGCTGCCCTAGTTTATTATTTATTATTATTATTTATTATTATTTTTATTTAAATATAAGTAATTATAAGTTAATTTTTATTTATAAGTTTAAATGTAAGTTCTGTTCATTACAAAACCCCCAATGTATAACGTTCAAAATTTATATAAATATTCAATTTTAGGTTTTTTACTGGGCGTTGTTATAAATATATTGATTAATTAGTGCTTGTATTTCTAATAATTTGTACATTTAGCGAGTAGTCTTTACATGTAGTTTTATGAGGAAATTTCAACTTTAAAAAGAGCTACAAAATCAGGACAAATTCCCCATATGCAATCCTATGCTGCATGAAAGTATGCAGCACAAAATACGCAAAACAGAAGTTAATATTTTCGAAATTGTTTTGATCGAGTGGGTAACGGGTATATCAGTCTTGACTGTAGCTTTCGTGTTTGTTGCTTAGGTACATGTATATGTCGGCTTTTGATTAATTTTGCCCATATTTCACAGAATAATGTGAAGGGGGTACGTTCGTCAGCTAGTTCTTAAATTGAACGTCAAGCGCTGCAGCATTCCTGCAGTCTTCGCTTATACATACTCCATTACCGCAATTTCTGCACATATGGTGAACTCTCCAGCGGAGTAGCTGCTCTGTTTCATTAGGGAAGCATGAACAGCTTTTCTCAAGGTACAAAAGGCCAACTCTGGTCGGTCGCATTTTTGCAGCTTTGTCTCCTGTGAGGGTTATCCTTTTACTACTAATAATAATTACACTGTGCAACACAAAATTCTGTATCAATTTTAGAGCATCGCTACTGAAAATACTTGCAAATATTCGAATTTCTGCATATGATTTGGATTTTATTTGATTGCTTACATCTCCAATTCAAATGTTTAACTTACAAGGTAAAGGGTCAAAGAGGAGGGAGATGTCTCAATCAGTTCGTTGTTAACTGCTTGTCCAAATAAATATGTACATATATCCTTTTAAATGTGGCTTCGATTGAAAAAACTTAATTTGCGCTGAATTTAAAATATTTATTTTCAAATAGTTATTTTAAATAAGTTTCATATGCTATAGTATTTATAGATAAATTGTTTCTTGTCTTAAATAGATAACTGATTTTTTAGTGTGCATTTTAGACTTTACTGTAATGTCAATGCAAATACAACAACTATGAATCCATGTTGTTCGCGCCCTTTAATTGATTGTATTACTTAAACTAGATTTATTTGACATCATTAGCATTAAATTCACAGAGTAGTTAACATGAATTATCGATGTATGAGAAATGTAAGCAACGTAACAGAAATGAATACTAGCTGTTGTAACTTAACGAAGAAGGAGATGTAAAACAGATGTATAATGAAATGAAGAAATAATGAAATTAGAAAATATATGTCGAATAGAGTTAGAGGCGAGCTGACGTGCGTTCTTATTTTGATTTATATGCCATATAAATCATTTATACACTGCCTTGAGACTCTGGAGCGAACACATGTATTCAAATGCGAGTACTTAATAAACTGCATTTATTCATACATTCGTCGCTTCGTTATCATTATCATTATATATTAATGTTTGGGGCCTGCTATTAGTAGTTTCTCTTCTTTATAAACCTGTACACATTGTTGTAATTTTGTAAATAAGTAGTTTTATGTGTTTCATTTAAAACACACAGTTAACACATTTATTTTACTAACTTTAATTGTCATTAGGTCTTAAAGAGAATTAGTTATTGTTTTATAAATATATACATATATATTGCTATATATGTATATGGATATATATACATATATGTTATATATATAAGCAGATACAGTTATACTTATGACATGCAGACGTAGATATATATTTGTTGTTTATTACGTTCTCTAAAATACTACACTTGTAATTGCTCGATCTAATCTGCATACGCATAATGCACATACAAATATTATATAGCTTTAACTGAATGTACATGTCTATAAATACTTGATAACAACTGTCATAATGCGTATGCGTATGTAAGTTTTTAATAATTCGTATTGCCTTTTGTTCGGTATCGAGATAGCTTTTATGATGCCCCTCTGCTGAAATAACTTCTCCTTTAAAATCGAATTTTTCAAAGGAAATAGTTGCATATGCATGTACTATAACTATATATGTTATATTTCTCTGTGAGTGTTATTTATGCCAGCAGAGAACACAGGAATAGGTATATGTAGTCGTACTAATGTGATAGATAAGATAGGTGATTCCATTTATCACTATATTTGGTTATAATAATAATAATATTCGAAATGCATACGCACTTGATAAACTGTTATTAAGTTGAACGCAAAGTACAACCCATACTTTCTATATACATACATATAAGTTTTTTATAGGCTTCATAAATGATATAATTGAAGTAAAAGCATCGTATGTATGTAGCTTCCATTTACAACAAAACATGACAAGTATATATATATTTATTTTATTAATCTCTATATCAATCGTTAACGGCATATGGGGTAAAATATAAAACATATTAAGGATGAGCCGGCAGCATCTAAAGTCCATTTAGAAATCTCCCCATACTAATCTTTAAAATAATTGTATGTATAAAGATCGCAGCGTTGTTAGTGATCATATATATCGTAGGAATGAATTGTGAAACCAATTGAACTAGTCGACGATTTGTTTAATAATAAGCACCATCAACTCTCTCTTTTCTTTTGTTTACAAATTATTTTAAAAACTATCTCAACTTTGACGCATCGGAAAAAACATTATCTTTTATTGGGAGTGTATTTTGTGTGTATATATATTTATGTACTTGGCTGCTTAATATCTTCATATTTTTGTAATTGCATGTTATATTATGCAAGAACTTATTCTATTTATTTTGTTAAGGTCTACCAACATTTGCCAATTGTAATTTGCTTCATTTAAAATATGTTTCGTTTTAAATTTAAATTTATTTTGTTTCTAATTCACATTTCATTGGTAGTCATAATTTTTAGCTAATTATAGTATGTTCAACCGAATCGTATTTCGGTGGGAATGCTTTATATTGAAAGCAAAAACATTATTGATTATAACTTCCTATCATGTATATCATGTAACACAGGTAAGTATTATCTCTTCTACTGCTATTGTTAGTATATTTTCCCCAATATTCGTAATCTTAAACCCAATTATTATGTTCATTGGACGATACACAAACGTAATAAAGACGCGTACTGAATGGAGAAAATTGAGTGAATTCATCCGGCACATCCATACATGTCCTTAAATAATAACTATATACAGAACTGCTTCTTACTGCGCACTTTTCCACCGATTTTAGGCCATGGATTTAAAAAAAATTCATGGTATATTGTGTTTGTCGGAACGGAAATGTGCGTAACAGGCAGAAGAAGGCATCTCCGACCCCATAAACTATATATATTCTGAATCATTATCAGTAGGCGAGTGGGTTGAGCCATGTCCGTCTGTCCATCTGTATGAACACCTGGATCTCAGAAACTATAAGAGCTAGAGTCATCAAATTTTGTGACAACATACGTATTGCAGTGTCTCACAGTTTTTTAAAATTTGGACACGCTCCTTCCCGCCTCTGAAAATCAGTAATAACTATTTTAAAACTACAATATTAGCTCAACAACCAAAGTTGTATATCTTACATGACAAATACCTTGCCACGGGCATTATGTGAAAATTTCATTTAAATCGGACTATAAATAAGTGAGATATGATATGAATTAAACTCAATTTGAACATATATACTTAAGCATACCTAATTTACGCAAGCATACCGAAGTTCAAATCTAGCGTCAGATACAGAGCATTTTATTAAACTTTTTATTTGCATTGTATGGTAACAGAATTGGTTTAGAATGCAGCTTTGCCAATAGGCCAAGAAGTGAGGCAATGGGCGAGTGGTTAGATTAGCGGACGCATGCGGGAGAGTGCGTGTGTTCAACTCCCGGTTGAGGCGGGTGCGAGTTTTCATTAATTGTAAATAATAATTCTTATTTTATTTTGTTTATTTATTATACCCTTTGACCATTGAAAATGGTCAAAAAAGGGTATACTAACTTTGTGCAAATGTATGTAACAGGCAGAAGGAGACGTGGCAGACCCCATAAATTATATATATTCTTGCTCAGGATCACTAGCCGAGTCGATTGAGCCATGTCTGTCTGTCTGGATGTCCGGATGTCCAGACGACAGATGAGCACATAGATCTCAGCTATTATAAGAGCTAGAGTCACCAAATTTGACATGAAGATTTCTGTGTACCAGGCGCAGATCAAGTTTATTTCAAATGTTAGGTGCCACGCCCACCGCCCCCACAAATCAATAATTTAATTTTTTAACTCAATTTGTGAGCGCTGTATAAAAGATACAACTTTCTGACTTTGACATATACTAAGCTGAATGAAATGTCTACGTAGTCTCCAAATTACAATCCGATCGGACAATAATCACAGAAGTTATTTAAGAAAGTATGATCATAAAACCAAGTGCTTCTGCCAGCTAACAAGGGTGGCGGGCGAGCTACAAATTCTTTTTTTTACGATTCTTAGTTCCTATAAATTCTTTAAACTATCCTTATACTTTTTCTTTGCTAACATTTACTAATATTTCGAACAATAATTACATGCAGCAAAAGCTGCCACTGCTGCCAAAAAGGCTTTCATATCCAAATTTACTTGGCTTTGCAGTTACTTCATTTTCTTCTGCTTTTTGGCACTAATTTAATTTAGATTTTTGTAATTTAATTTTATTAATTTTATTATTATTGGGTGGGGAGGTATTTTGTGTAAGAACATAAGATTTTTTGAATATCGTTGTTAATCGTTGATTTGTTCTTTCTCTTTGTACTCCTTTTTACAGCTTTTATAAAAAAAAATGCTCCCGGAAAGACTGGTAATTAGTATCTAGAAGTTAGTTTTCTCTCTTATTATTCCTACTTACTTAGAGATTCTTTCTTTTGAAGTTTTCTTTCCTTTTAAATATCTAGGCTGACATTTTCCCTATTTCTTTCCAGCACACATCTAGTTGTGTCGGAGGAGAATTTGAGACTGCGATGACCTAGCAAATCTAGGGAATCGCCATACTAATTCACCTCCTTGCCTCTTCTTCTCGACTCGACAGATTTCAACTCTGTGTGGCCAAAAGAAAGGTGACCCTCTCCTACTTTCTTCTCCAAAATTCCCCTACTTCACAATGTAAGTATGCAAAATTCCCTAGCCCATAATAATAACTTTATTTTTAATTTACAGATTACTGTTACTCTTCGATGCTGCCCTAGTTTTAATTTTATTATTTTTATTTAAATATAAGTAATTATAAGTTAATTTTTATTTATAAGTTTAAATGTAAGTTCTGTTCATTACAAAACCCCCAATGTATAACGTTCAAAATTTAAAAAAATATTCAATTTTAGGTTTTTTACTGGGCGTTGTTATAAATATATTGATTAATTAGTGCTTGTATTTCTAATAATTTGTACATTTAGCGAGTAGTCTTTACATGTAGTTTTATGAGGAAATTTCAACTTTAAAAAGAGCTACAAAATCAGGACAAATTCCCCATATGCAATCCTATGCTGCATGAAAGTATGCAGCACAAAATACGCAAAACAGAAGTTAATATTTTCGAAATTGTTTTGATCGAGTGGGTAACGGGTATATCAGTCTTGACTGTAGCTTTCGTGTTTGTTGCTTAGGTACATGTATATGTCGGCTTTTGATTAATTTTGCCCATATTTCACAGAATAATGTGAAGGGGGTACGTTCGTCAGCTAGTTCTTAAATTGAACGTCAAGCGCTGCAGCATTCCTGCAGTCTTCGCTTATACATACTCCATTACCGCAATTTCTGCACATATGGTGAACTCTCCAGCGGAGGAGCTGCTCTGTTTCATTAGGGAAGCATGAACAGCTTTTCTCAAGGTACAAAAGGCCAACTCTGGTCGGTCGCATTTTTGCAGCTTTGTCTCCTGTGAGGGTTATCCTTTTACTACTAATAATAATTACACTGTGCAACACAAAATTCTGTATCAATTTTAGAGCATCGCTACTGAAAATACTTGCAAATATTCGAATTTCTGCATATGATTTAGATTTTATTTGATTGCTTACATCTCCAATTCAAATGTTTAACTTACAAGGTAAAGGGTCAAAGAGGAGGGAGATGTCTCAATCAGTTCGTTGTTAACTGCTTGTCCAAATAAATATGTACATATATCCTTTTAAATGTGGCTTCGATTGAAAAAACTTAATTTGCGCTGAATTTAAAATATTTATTTTCAAATAGTTATTTTAAATAAGTTTCATATGCTATAGTATGTATAGATAAATTGTTTCTTGTCTTAAATAGATAACTGATTTTTTAGTGTGCATTTTAGACTTTACTGTAATGTCAATGCAAATACAACAACTATGAATCCATGTTGTTCGCGCCCTTTAATTGATTGTATTACTTAAACTAGATTTATTTGACATCATTAGCATTAAATTCACAGAGTAGTTAACATGAATTATCGATGTATGAGAAATGTAAGCAACGTAACAGAAATGAATACTAGCTGTTGTAACTTAACGAAGAAGGAGATGTAAAACAGATGTATAATGAAATGAAGAAATAATGAAATTAGAAAATATATGTCGAATAGAGTTAGAGGCGAGCTGACGTGCGTTCTTATTTTGATTTATATGCCATATAAATCATTTATACACTGCCTTGAGACTCTGGAGCGAACACATGTATTCAAATGCGAGTACTTAATAAACTGCATTTATTCATACATTCGTCGCTTCGTTATCATTATCATTATATATTAATGTTTGTGGCCTGCTATTAGTAGTTTCTCTTCTTTATAAACCTGTACACATTGTTGTAATTTTGTAAATAAGTAGTTTTATGTGTTTCATTTAAAACACACAGTTAACACATTTATTTTACTAACTTTAATTGTCATTAGGTCTTAAAGAGAATTAGTTATTGTTTTATAAATATATACATATATATTGCTATATATGTAAATGGATATATATACATATATGTTATACGAGGGTCGTTTGATAAGTCCGTGACTTTTTGTATTTGCCGCGCACCTGCTCTAAATACAACACTGCTCCTGTCAGCAGTTATCGATTAACAGCTGACTGTAAAATTTTGAGAAAGCTGCGTTTTTTGGTTTGCGTTTTATAGGCATTGAAAGCAGACGATCTCGTGAATTTTAACGAAAATGGAAAAAAGTGAATTTCGTGTGCTAATTAAGCATTATTTTTTGCGTAAAAAATCCATCACCGAAACCAAGGAAAGACTTGATAAATATTATGGGGACTCTGCACCATCAATTTCAATGGTTAAGAAATGGTTTACTGAGTTCCGTTGTGGTCGTACCAGTACAAGTGATGCCGAACGTTCAGGTCGCCCAAAAGAGGTCGTCATGCCAGAAATCGTCGACAAAATCCATGGAATGATATTGGATGATCGGAGAATGAAAGTGCGTGAGGTAGCTGAGGCTGTAGGCATCTCAACTGAACGGGTACATCACATTTTACATGAATATTTGGACATGAAAAAGCTTTCCGCGCGATGGGTGCCGCGATTGCTCACACACGACCATAAGCGCAACCGTGTGACCATTTCAAAGGAGTGTTTGGCGATGTTCAACCGCAATCCAAACGAATTTTTGCGCCGTTTCGTTACCGTAGACGAAACATGGATCCACCACACCACACCAGAGACCAAAGAACAATCAAGACAGTGGGTTTCTCCGGGTGAACGTGCACCAAAGAAGGCCAAGGTGGGTCTGTCGGCCAACAAGGTCATGGCCACAGTTTTTTGGGATGCACAAGGTATCATTCACATCGATTACCTTGAAAAGGGTAAAACGATCACCGGCGAATATTATTCAGAGCTTTTGGACAGATTCGATATTGATTTGAAGCAGAAACGACCGCATTTGGCGAAAAAAAAAGTGCTGTTCCATCAGGACAATGCACGGGTGCACACGTGTGTAGTCAGCATGGCAAAATTTCATAAATTGGGCTACGAACTGCTACCCCATCCAGCATATTCTCCAGATTTAGCCCCCTGTGACTATTTTTTGTTTCCAAACATGAAGAAATGGCTCGGCGGTAAGAGATTCGGGTCAAATGAAGAGGTCATCACAGAAACAAACGACTATTTTGAGGGCCTTGAGAAAACCTATTATTTGGAAGGAATAAAAAAATTGGAAAAACGCTGGACTAAATGTATAGAGCTAAAAGGAGATTATGTTGAGAAATAAAACGCTTCTTTGACGAAAAAAATATATTTTATTCAAAAAGTCACGGACTTATCAAACGACCCTCGTATATATAAGCAGATACAGTTATACTTATGACATGCAGACGTAGATATATATTTGTTGCTTATTACGTTCTCTAAAATACTACACTTGTAATTGCTCGATCTAATCTGCATACGCATAATGCACATACAAATATTATATAGCATTAACTGAATGTACATGTCTATAAATACTTGATAACAGCTGTCATAATTCGTACTGCCTTTTGTTCGGTATCGAGATGGCTTTTATGATGTCCCTCTGCTGAAGTAACTTCTCCTTTAAAATCAAATGTTTCAAAGGAAATAGTTGCATATGCATGTACTATAACTATATATGTTATATTTCTCTGTGAGTGTTATTTATGCCAGCAGAGAACACAGGAATAGGTATATGTAGTCGTACTAATGTGATAGATAAGATAGGTGATTCCATTTATCACTATATTTGGTTATAATAGTAATAATATTCGAAATGCATACGCACTTGATAAACTGTTATTAAGTTGAACGCAAAGTACAACCCATACTTTCTATATACATACATATAAGTTTTTTATAGGCTTCATAAATGATATAATTGAAGTAAAAGCATCGTGTGTATGTAGCTTCCATTTACAACAAAACATGACAAGTATATATATATTTATTTTATTAATCTCTATATCAATCGTTAACGGCATATGGGGTAAAATATAAAACATATTAAGGATGAGCCGGCAGCATCTAAAGTCCATTTAGAAATCTCCCCATACTAATCTTTAAAATAATTGTATGTATAAAGAATGCAGCGTTGTTAGTGATCATATATAATATATCGTAGGAATGAATTGTGAAACCAATTGAACTGGTCGACGATTTGTTTAATAATAAGCACCATCAACTCTCTCTTTTCTTTTGTTTACAAATTATTTTAAAAACTATCTCAACTTTGACGCATCGGAAAAAACATTATCTTTTATTGGGAGTGTATTTTGTGTGTATATATATTTATGTACTTGGCTGCTTAATATCTTCATCTTCATATTTTTGTAATTGCGTGTTATATTATGCAAGAACTTATTCTATTTATTTTGTTAAGGTCTACCAACATTTGCCAATTGTAATTTGCTTCATTTAAAATATGTTTCGTTTTAAATTTAAATTTACGAGGGTCGTTTGATAAGTCCGTGACTTTTTGTATTTGCCGCGCACCTGCTCTAAATACAACACTGCTCCTGTCAGCAGTTATCGATTAACAGCTGACTGTAAAATTTTGAGAAAGCTGCGTTTTTTGGTTTGCGTTTTATAGGCATTGAAAGCAGACGATCTCGTGAATTTTAACGAAAATGGAAAAAAGTGAATTTCGTGTGCTAATTAAGCATTATTTTTTGCGTAAAAAATCCATCACCGAAACCAAGGAAAGACTTGATAAATATTATGGGGACTCTGCACCATCAATTTCAATGGTTAAGAAATGGTTTACTGAGTTCCGTTGTGGTCGTACCAGTACAAGTGATGCCGAACGTTCAGGTCGCCCAAAAGAGGTCGTCATGCCAGAAATCGTCGACAAAATCCATGGAATGATATTGGATGATCGGAGAATGAAAGTGCGTGAGGTAGCTGAGGCTGTAGGCATCTCAACTGAACGGGTACATCACATTTTACATGAATATTTGGACATGAAAAAGCTTTCCGCGCGATGGGTGCCGCGATTGCTCACACACGACCATAAGCGCAACCGTGTGACCATTTCAAAGGAGTGTTTGGCGATGTTCAACCGCAATCCAAACGAATTTTTGCGCCGTTTCGTTACCGTAGACGAAACATGGATCCACCACACCACACCAGAGACCAAAGAACAATCAAGACAGTGGGTTTCTCCGGGTGAACGTGCACCAAAGAAGGCCAAGGTGGGTCTGTCGGCCAACAAGGTCATGGCCACAGTTTTTTGGGATGCACAAGGTATCATTCACATCGATTACCTTGAAAAGGGTAAAACGATCACCGGCGAATATTATTCAGAGCTTTTGGACAGATTCGATATTGATTTGAAGCAGAAACGACCGCATTTGGCGAAAAAAAAGTGCTGTTCCATCAGGACAATGCACGGGTGCACACGTGTATAGTCAGCATGGCAAAATTTCATAAATTGGGCTACGAACTGCTACCCCATCCAGCATATTCTCCAGATTTAGCCCCCTGTGACTATTTTTTGTTTCCAAACATGAAGAAATGGCTCGGCGGTAAGAGATTCGGGTCAAATGAAGAGGTCATCACAGAAACAAACGACTATTTTGAGGGCCTTGAGAAAACCTATTATTTGGAAGGAATAAAAAAATTGGAAAAACGCTGGACTAAATGTATAGAGCTAAAAAGGAGATTATGTTGAGAAATAAAACGCTTCTTTGACGAAAAAAATATATTTTATTCAAAAAGTCACGGACTTATCAAACGACCCTCGTATTTTGTTTCTAATTCACATTTCATTGGTAGTCATATTTTTTAGCTAATTATAGTATGTTCAACCGAATCGTATTTCAGTGGGAATGCTTTATATTGAAAGCAAAAACATTATTGATTATAACTTCCTATCATGTATATCATGTAACACAGGTAAGTATTATCTCTTCTACTGCTATTGTTAGTATATTTTCCCCAAAATTCGTAATCTTAAACCCAATTATTATGTACATTAGACGACACACAAACGAACATAGTAATAAAGACGCGTACTGAATGGAGAAAATTGAGTGAATTCATCCGGCACATCCATACATGTCCTTAAATAATAACTATATACAGAACTGCTTCTTACTGCGCACTTTTCCACCGATTTTTAGGCCATGGATTTAAAAAAAATTCATGGTCTATTGTGTGTGTCGGAACGGAAATGTGCGTAACTGGCAGAAGGAGGCGTCTCCGACCCCATAAACTATATATATTCTGAATCATTATCAGTAGGCGAGTGGATTGAGCCATGTCTGTCTGTCCGTCTGTCGGTCTGTATGAACACCTGGATCTCAGAAACTATAAGAGCTAGACTCATCAAATTTTGTGACAACATACGTATTGCAGTGTCTCAAAGTTTTTTAAAATTTGGACACGCTCCTTCCCGCCTCTGAAAATCAGTAATAACTATTTTAAAACTACAATATTAGCTCAACAACCAAAGTTGTATATCTTACATGACAAATACCTTGCCACAGGCGTTATGTTATTTCATTTAAATCGGACTATAAATAAGTGATATATGATATGAATTAAACTCAATTTGAACATATATGCTTAAGCATACCTAATTTACGCAAGCATACCGAAGTTCAAATCTAGCGTCAGATACACAGCATTTTATTAAACTTTTTATTTGTATTGTATGGTAACAGAATTGGTTCACAATGCAGCTTTGCCAATAGGCCAAGTAGTCAGGCAATGGGCGAGTGGTTAGAGTGGCGAACGCCTTGGGGAGAGTGTGTGTGTTCAACTCCCGGTTGAGGCGGGTGCGAGTTTTCATTTATTAATTATTTTATTTTGTTTATTTATTTTATTCTAATAAACTAAAAGAAAAGTTACAGTCAGACAAATTAAATTATTTTATTTTGTCTGTTATGACTGCATGTTCAGTAAGATTCCAATTGGATGTTTCCTATTTTGTTTTGCTCTCAATCTTTTGCAATTAGAATGCTAGAAAATAACAGAGATCATAAGTCCTTGTAAAGTTATGAATGTGCGAGTGGGACGCCTGTCTGCATATCCACATGTATGTATTGGCGTCCCACTTCAGCATACATTATTGCACGATTGTATATAAATGCATATGTACAATTAGATTTGCAGTTGCTGTTGTGTACCGACGAAAGAAAACTAAGTTCTAATTACATATTTTGCTTTGCCGATGGTTCAAGTAGTGAGGCAATGGCCGAGTGGTTAGAGTGGCGGACGCCTTCGGGAGAGTGCGTGTGTTGAACTCCCGATTGAGGCGGGTGCGAGTTTTCATTAATTTAAATAATAATTCTTATTTCATTTTGTTTATTTATTATACCCTTTGACCATTGAAAATGGTCAAAAAAGGGTATACTAACTTTGTGCAAATGTATGTAACAGGCAGAAGGAGGCGTGGCAGACCCCATAAAGTATATATATTCTTGCTCAGGATCACTAGCCAAGTCGATTGAGCCATGTCTGTCTGTCTGGATGTCCGGATGTCCGGATGTCCAGACGACACACAGATCTCAGCTATTATAAGCTAGAGTCACCAAATTTCACATGAAGATTTCTGTGTACCAGGCGCAGATTCAGCTAACAAGGGAGGCGTCGGGATTCATTTCATAGCATGTGTATGAATTCAACAAATTAAACTACACGGGAACATAGGTCGAAGCGTATCCCACTCTAGCTTTTATAATAGCTGAGATCTGTGCGATCACACAGACAGACAGACAGACATGGCTCAACCACTAAGCAATGAACACATAGAGACGTCAAACAGCTCTAAAGCTGTTTCCAGCTGATTTTTCGGACCTAGTACCCCAGGAAAGAAGAAGAACAGAACAGCTGTTCGACACTCAGTACAAACTGTGCAAAGCAGCAAAACTGCTTCAGTCGCACAACGACAGCGGAACGATAAGCATGCGTGTACTTCTTTGCGCTGTGCGATCGTTTCCATGTGTGCGTGTATGTATGCACGGCCCGCGTATGAATGTATGCGTTGCTAGTGAAGTTTGGCAATAGGCAAATGCTTCGGCCAGCGTGCTGGCAGCCTGAAGTCAATTTTGTGTTTCGGCCTTCGAGAGCCTCGAGACAGGCACAGTGGCCAAAAATGGTTATCTTGCAGCAAAAATTTTTAAAATTTTTCAAAACATGTGTCTTGTTCTATGAGGATAATTTTATTTAGTAATTACATATTTATGTATTCCGAATTTTTTATTTTAATTCATAAATTTTGTCAATATTGGTAAACTCATATACAAAAAAAATATAATTATCACAACTTTTTTTTGATATTATAACTTTCCTCTACAAAATATAATATAATTATCAATTTTCAATCCCTCTTCTCAAAAATTAAACATAAATACACATGTTTTCTGATACTAAAATTATTGCCGCCAAATAACCATTGTGGCTCACTGTAATTTGGTCTCTTAGCTCTCGAAGACAAAAACAAAAACAAACACCCAGTTGATTTCACGCTGGCCAGGCCCGTAGCTAAAAGTGCGCAGGGTGTGCAGTACAAGAAGGGCTCTCAACAGTCAGGGGCTCACAGTTACCAAACATAAAAATTTTATTAATGCGGATATATTTCTAAAATTTAATTCCTTTGGTAAACACAAATATATTTATTAATTAATGTAATTTAAGTAGGAGTCCCTGATAAGTATTGTACAGGGGCCCGTAAAACCCTCACTACGGACCTGAGCCTTATTCTCTAGCCTCTCGACGCCGAAACACAAAATTGACTTCAGGCTGCCAGCACGCTGGCCGAAGCATTTGCCTATTGCCAAACTTCACTAGCAACGCATACATTCATACGCGGGCCGTGCATACATACACGCACACATGGAAACGATCGCACAGCGCAAAGAAGTACACGCATGCTTATCGTTCCGCTGTCGTTGTGCGACTGAAGCAGTTTTGCTGCTTTGCACAGTTTGTACTGAGTGTCGAACAGCTGTTCTGTTCTTCTTCTTTCCTGGGGTACTAGGTCCGAAAATCAGCTGGAAACAGCTTTAGAGCTGTTTGACGTCTCTATGTGTTCATTGCTTAGTGGCTCAACCGACTAGGCATGTGATCCTGAGCAAGAATATATGTAAATCTTTATGGGGTCTCCCACGCCTCCTTCTGCCTGTTACATACATTTGCACAAAGTTAGTATACCCTTTTTTTAACCATTTTCAATGGTCGAAGGGTATAAAAAGAGCTACAAAATCAGGCCAAATTCCCCATATGCAATCCTATGCTGCATGAAAGTATGCAACACAAAATACGCAAAACAGAAGTTTTTGTTGATTAGCTACATGTATATGTCGTCTTTTGATTAATTTTGTCCATATTTCACAGAATAATGTGAAGGGGGTACGTTCGTCAGCTAGTTCTTAAATTGAACGTCAAGCGCTGCAGCATTCCTGCAGTCTTCGCTTATACATACTCCATTACCGCAATTTCTGCATATATGGTGAACTCTCCAGCGGAGGAGCTGCTCTGTTTCATTAGGGAAGCAAGAACAGCTGTTGTCAAGCTACAAAAGGCCAACTCTGGTCGCATTTCTGCAGCTTTGTCTCCTGTGGGGGATATCCTTTTACTACTAATAATAATTACACTGTGCAACACAAATTCTGCACTAATTGTAGAGCATCGCTACTGAAAATACTTGCAAATATTTGAATTTCTGCATATGATTTAGATTTTATTTAATTGCTTACATCTCCAATTCAAATGTTTAACTTACAATGTAAAGGGTAAAAGAGGAGGGAGATGTCTCAATCAGTTCGTTGTTAACTGTTTGTCCAAATAAATATGTACATATATCCTTTTAAATGTGGCCTCAATTGAAAAAGCTTACTTTGCGCTGAATTTAAAATATTTATTTTCAAATACTTATTTTAAATAAGTTTCATATGCTATAGTATGTATAGATAAATTGTCTCTTGTCTTAAATAGATAACTGATTTTTTTGTGTGCATTTTAGACTTTACTGTAACACATGTTCATATGTTCATATGAATGTCAATGCAAATACAACAACTATGAATCCATGTATTCAAATGCGAGTACTTAATAAACTGCATTTATTCATACATTCATTGCTTCGTTATCATTATCATTATATATTAATATTTGTGGCCTATTATTAGTAGTTTCTCTTCTTTATAAACCTGTACACATTGTTATAATTTTGTAAATAAGTAGTTTTACGTGTTTCATTTAAAACACACACAGTTAACACATTTATTTTACTAACTTTAATTGTCATTAGGTCTTAAAGAGAATTAGTTATTGTTTTATAAATATATACATATATATTGCTATAAATGTATATGGATATATACATATATATGTTATATATATAAGCAAATACAGTTATACTTATGACATGCAGACGTAGATATATATTTGTTGCTTATTACGTTCTCTAAAATACTACACTTGTAATTGCTCGATCTAATCTGCATACGCATAATGCACATACAAATATTATATAGCATTAACTGAATGTACATGTCTATAAATACTTGATAACAGCTGTCATAATTCGTACTGCCTTTTGTTCGGTATCGAGATGGCTTTTATGATGTCCCTCTGCTGAAGTAACTTCTCCTTTAAAATCAAATGTTTCAAAGGAAATAGTTGCATATGCATGTACTATAACTATATATGTTATATTTCTCTGTGAGTGTTATTTATGCCAGCAGAGAACACAGGAATAGATATATGCAGTCGTACTAATGTGATAGATAAGATAGGTACTTCCGTTTATCACTATATTTGGTTATAATAGTAATAATATTCGAAATCCTTTACTTAAAATTGAGAACGTTGAGGAAGAAAGTATGGGTTCTACTTTGCGTTCAACTTAATAACAGTTTATCAAGTGCGTATGTACATATATATCTGTATACTGTAAACATATATATGTACGTATGCACTTGATAAACTGTTATTAAGTTGAACGCAAAGTACAACCCATACTTTCCTTATACATACATATATGTTTTTTATAGGCTTCATAAATGATATAATTGAAGTAAAAGCATCGTGTGTATGTAGTTTGCATTTACAACAAAACATGACAGGTATATATATATTTAATTTATTAATCTCTATATCAATCGTTAACGGCATATGGGGCAAAATATAAAACATATTAAGGATGAGCTGGCAGCATCTAAAGTCCATTTAGAAATCTCCCCATACTAATCTTTAAAATAATTGTATGTATAAAGATCGCAGCGTTCGTTAGTGATCATATATATCATAAATCATTCGGCAGAGTAACGAGAATTACATACATATGTATCCAAGAAATACAAAAGTTATCCATTGCAAACATTCACCGACGTCGATTTGTTTCATAATGACCTTATTAATATGTACATACTGTGCGTAGACGACACACCCTTCAATTCGAAATATAATAAAATGTCGAGGAAATTAGACAACACATATATTTGTATATCTGTCGTAGGAACGAATTGTGAAACAAATTGAACTGGTCGACGATATGTTTAATAATAAGCAACGTCGACTCTCTCTTTTCTTTTGTTTACAAATTATTTTAAAAACTATCTCAACTTTGACGCATCGGACAACACATCATCTTTTATTAGGTGTGTATTTTGTGTGTATATATATTTATGTACCTGGCTGATAAATATCTTCATCTTAATATTGTTGTAATTGCGTGTTGTATTATGCAAAAGAACTTATTCTTTTTTTTTGTTAAGGTCTACCAACATTTACCAATTGTAATTTGCTTCATTTAAAATATGTTTCGTTTTAAATTTAAATTTATTTTGTTTCTAATTCACATTTCATTGGTAGTCATATTTCTTAGCTAATTATGTATTATGTATGTTCAACCGAATCGTATTTCGGTGGGAATGCTTTATATTGAAAGCAAAAACATTATTGATTATAACTTCCTATCATGTATATCATGTAACACAGGTAAGTATTATCTCTTCTACTGCTATTGTTACTATATTTTCTCCAAAATTCTTCGTCTTAAACCCAATTATTATGTGCATTGGACGACACATAAACGAACATAGTAATAAAGACGCGTACTGAATGGAGAAAATTGAGTGTTTTCATCCGGCACATCCATACATGTCCTTAAATAATAATTATATACAGAACTGTTACTGTTATACTTGTTACTTTTCCAGCGATTTTTAAACTTAACAAACCTCAGACTTAACTGTTTTATACCGTGTATAAATAAGTATTGATTGATTTTGCAGAATATATGCAAGTTAGGTATGTGTAAGTGTAATAGGAAAGTAATTAAAATAATTATTTCTCTATATGTATGTTGTATATGTATATGCGACTTTATCCTTACATTTACAGCTTTACACACTATGAACGGTTAAAGAAAATTAATCTACAGGCATACAAAATTCTAAGTCCATTCGTTTATCAGTCGATCTATCATCCACAGTCGGTCATCACTGTTTTGCTTGCTTGCTTTCATCTGATTTAGCTGTACGTATGTGTGCACACACACTCGTATGTGGTATGTTCCACACATAATCTATAGATTATCTATTTATACATGCCCATTACCATCACGTTTATCATCATCATCAGACTAATCATCAACAATGGAGCAAACGTATTGTGATATATAATCATAGTCAGCTTCTCTGCCAGATGGTCTATTCTGGCCTTGTAGAGCTTGATTCTGATTCTGCGTTGATTGTCGCCACGTTGAGTTGTTGCCAGTTGAGGATGTGACGTTTGATACATTAGGCTGAACAGTAGACATGGCTATGCTATTGCTAACGGAGACATTTTTCGACACATTGTTGCCACCCCCAGCAACAGACCCGCCATTAACGGACACTATAACATTTGCACTGTTTGTATTATTGCCCCCACCACTGTTGCTACTAACTGAATTAACAGATCCTGATGCAGAATTACCACTGCCGCAGCTCGTTGTGTTGTTTGCTGTGGCTGTACTTCCATTGTTGCCATTGCTGCTGCTGCATGAGCCAGAACTGTTAGAGACATTGGCAACTGTTGCACTACCACCAACGCCGCCGCCGCTACTGCTATTGCCAGAGACATTCGTTCCGGTTGATGAAATTGCTGAATTTGCTGACGATGATGACGATTGAGGCAAATGCTGTACTATGTTAAGCACCTCAGTCTCGCTAGGCAATTCAGCAAATATTGTTGTATTGCCAAGCACGCACTTATTGAGAGCCATTTGTGCTTTGTTCGCTTCCTCCCGTGTTGCGTATTTACACAAAGCAATTCCTTGATTCAAATAAAGGTGAAATGTTACAAGTGGTCCATGCTGAATGCACAAGGTACGTAAAGTAGATCCATCTATCTGAAATATATACAAATATATATATATTAAAATTAAGTAAACGAATTTAAACAAGTAAGGAATTGTGTGTAGCTTTTTCTAGCGCGAAACTGCACTACGATATATCCTTTGCACAATTTTACAGAAACTTATTCAAGCGTTAACTATTCTTTTCTATTGTTTTCTCTGACTGCATTCTTAAAGGAATTGCCACGCATCTAAGAACATGTTACATACTTATGTACAAAGTTGGCACATACCAAATTTTTGACTTCGATATTCAGTTAGATTACTATAACATCTTATCTATCTTTCCTTAAAATTTTAATTTAGAAGATACGTTGTTACTTCCATCAGCCTTTTGTATATATCAGAAAGTTATATCTTCTGAGATTTGCGAGGTTTTGAATGTTTTTCTGAATACCATCTATGTATGAATGTGCATACTTTTAGGGGTTTTTAAAAAGGTGCCCGGAAAATCATACGTATCTTATAACGGACAGAAGAAGGCATAGGAGAACCTATAAAGTAAATATTGTTGTTTAAGGCTGTCTGTCTGTCCGTCTGCCTGAACGTCGAGATCTCAGCTACTTTAAGGTCTAAAGGCACCAAATTTGCTTGCTGTAACTGTGCGCGGATCAAGTCTGGGAGTCACTCAACCTGCCCGCAAAAAAAACCTACAGCCCATCCATTATGTGATGTACAAAAGATACAAACTTCTATTCTGACCTCGACACATACGTAGCTGATGGAAATAAATTCTCAAAATTTCAATTCGATCGGACAATAATCAGAATTTATTCCAACAGTATGTGCGAGTTATGCTTGTCTAAGAGGGGAGGAGTTATGGCAGTCCTCTATCATATAAAGCAGGCACTGATTTTACTATATATCTTTTAAAGGGTAGTGTGTAGAAATCAGGGACCGTAAATAATAATTATGAGATTAAAAAAATCAAAGCTCTTAAAAGTCTCAGAAAAACATGGGAAAAATCCTACCGTACTAGTTTTTATCGGCAAACACAAAAACCGTGTAAACTTTTTTTTCAATTTTTAATTTAAAAATCGTTTTTCAATTTTTATATTTGATTTTTAAAAATAAAAATCAATTTATTAATTTTATATTTAATTTTTAAAATAAAAATCAAAAAGTAAGAGTTATGACTTGATTTTTATTATAAAAATCAGAAATAAAAATCAAATTGAAATTGCTCATAAAACGAGTTTATCGGTCGTGTAAAGCGTTGAAATATTTTTGTGGAAATATAGTAAACATAATTTGAGTGCATTGTGATTTGTGATTTTTCAAGATGGGCCGCAACAGCTGAAATTAATGGATACGCGCCAATGTCAATAGATACGAGCATGGACATTATGAGATATTGGGAGAGTCAAAAATACACTTATCCTCGGCTCTATCGTTTGGCAACGATTTTACATTCTGTGCCTGCAACCCAGGTCTCAGTTGAAAGAGCATTTTCGGCTCTAAAATGTGTATTAACAGACTTACGATGTAATCTATCGGCAGATTCTATAAAAAAATTATGTTCTTAAAACTAAATAAAGAAACATCATAATATAAAATGCGTGCCATTTCACTAGCTTTATATCCCAAAATGGGAAAAATATAAATATATACTTTATGGGGTCTAAAACGCCTCCTTCTATATGTTAGATAAAATAGGCTATTCGAGGCACGTCGCTATTAATCTTGAAGTTTTCACGAGTTGAGCTAGTGCAAGTGTGTGTGTATGTATGTTATATATTTTACCCTTGAACTTAGGTTGCTAAAAAGTCTAATACAGTGTCTAAACAAGTGAATTTATATACATATATATATATATATATATATATATATATATATATAAATGTATATATATATATGTATATATATATAAACTGATCGGTTCATGAGCAATTTCAATTTGATTTTTATTTCTGATTTTTATAATAAAAATCAATTTATAACTCTTACTTTTTGATTTTTATTTTAAAAATCAAATATAAAAGTTATAAATTGATTTTTATTTTCAAAAATCAAATATAATAATTAAAAATGATTTTTAAATTAAAAAATTAGTTTATAACTCTTATTTTGCAATTTTTTTAATAAAAATTATAACCGTTACGGTCCCCGGTAGAAATAGGAATTAGTATAGCCTTCGGTCATTAAAAACGTTAAAACAAAGGGTATTTCAACTAGAGAAATAACAAGCACATGAGACTGCGCATTTTAACATAGGTCAAAGGTCGTTTAATATTAAAAAAAATATAAGAAAATTAGTCAACTACTCAACAGTAGCTAAAATCTGCAATATTATGGGCTTGAGGATATAGCTTAACTAGGGTATTAATAACAGAATTCAGAATGCAAAATTTGTATGTAATTGTGCATCACAATAGACGAGATTCAATATAGCTTTTAATGACACATCGTCTGTGCATTACATAGTGTTTAATATACCTGAGCGTTCAAATTTTTGAGGAGTAACCAACTGGGGATCCATGAAACATTTGATCCAGTCCATGTAGTGTTTGTATTGGATACTCCACGATTAGGTAGCCAGCCATTGGAGTTGACCGCAACTGTGGAAGACGATGTGCTAGTCGGAACGCCTCCAGTTTTATTGGTGCTTAATCCAGGTGGAGGTCCTCGGGATGAGTTTTTATTTAAAGGACTTGTCCAGAGCTCTGAGGTGGCACATTGTTGAGTTTTGTCTGACCAACTATATATACACACATATATATAATATAATAAATTTGTTATTGAAATAATATTCATTCGAATTACCTAGAAAAATTTTGAGTTGGGTTAAAGCCCCACGTTGACGATGACAATGTTAATGGCGGTAGATCAGTCGGAGAGTTCTTGCCAGTATTGACAAAAATATCAGCATCTTTTGGCGTCGGATTAATAGACAATGGAGATCTAGCTACGCTGCCAGGAGTGATGCTGGGATCATCGTCAATAGTTTTGATCTGAGAACCCTTAAAAATAAACAACTGCTTGATTATGTTATTTAATGACATTATGCTACAGTTACCTTCCATGGCTTTCCCGGCTCAAACTCCTGTACAAGGTCGGTATAAGCAGCTGCTGTTGGAGCAACTGACCAGTCTTTATTCTCGTTTTCGGTGGATGGTTCTGGCCAACCATCTCCAATATTCCTTCCAGTCGACCATGTACTAAATGAACACATAAACAAATACATGAACATCATCAAATTCACTCGATTTGAAATATCTATGCGATGATCTGATAACTTACCCATCATTTTGTAAACCTAATGGGCCCATGTTGTTAGAGTTGCTTGATAAGGTTTGCTTTGTTGCACCTGGTGCACGCGAAAATTCCGTGCCATCTGTAGCAATGGTGTCTTTTTCTAATACTGGAAGCTTCCATTGGTTTAAACGGGATTGTTGATTGGGCGCACCCTGATATCCACTTGGCTGGCGACGAGCGATATGGAAATTAATACTGTTTATTTACCTATGTATGGAATATTTACCTTATTCAGATTCAATTCAGAGAAATTGCCTTGAAGTGTTGCAAGTGAATCATGATTTCTTAAATAGTCGTTAGTTACGTTATTCAAATGTCCGGATGAATGCTGCTGCTGCTGTTGCTGTGAGTTCTGTTGTATATTTTGTTGCTTTATATAGACAGCTTGTTGTGCATTTATTTGGTTCTGTAAATTCTGAATTTGTTGTTTATATTTAGCAATGGCTACATTTGCCATCGGATTGGCATTGTTACCCCGGGAAAGAGACTGTTGGGCTGCTTGCAGATGCTGAAAGATTAATAAATGTCATGAACTAATATAACTCTATAACCTAAGAAAAGGAGGTGCAAACACAAACCTTTATATTGCTGAGTAGTTGATTTAATAGATTTAAAGTAGTTTGAGTAAGAGGTTGCGTAAGAATCTGACTGGATATGAATCCACTGTGTATAGCCAGTTGGATTTGCTGTCCCAGCATTCGAATGTGTTGCCCAGATGGCTGATTACTGACATTTGATGACAAATTTACGGTCGGCACTGAATTCGAAGCATTTTGACAGAATCCCACCGAGGGATTTACATTAACCGATTGAGGTCCTACTACACCGACAGTGTGAGGTCCGCCTTGATTTAAATACTTTTGCACTTGTAGAGCAGCTATACCGGAATTACTGCTACCAGCGACGGATGTGCTTCCACTTAAGTTGTTCATTGGGTTATTCTGAAACGAGGAGAATCTCATATAACAACACATAACAAAAGCTACAGTCGAGTGCACCCACTACTCCTCCCATTCATCTAATCCGATCCTCCCTATAGTTATATACATATATTGAATGCACTTACATATTCCATAATTATATAGACTTGTCATTAAATGCAACAAAGAGATTAAATAAATAATTTTGAAAATAAAGCAGAACCCTTCCTTAAGTCGAATAAAGTATAAGAAAAGTGTGTCTTGATGCTGATAAAGAATATATATACAGTATGTCAATAAACACTTCACACAGATGTACATAACATTAACATGTACATACATATATATTATTGGGTGTGCAACTAAGTTCGCGCTGTTTTTCAGATGGCTCTAGAAGTAGGTGATGATTGATTTTCACTTATCAAAAATGTCATAATCCAAGTTGAGACATATGGTAAACAAACCACTATAAAAAACTATATATTGTATTATATATTTGTGGTTGTGCGGAAATGTCGAATTTAAAGCCAAATAATCGTCATTAGAGAGAACTGAACAATTGCTCCAGTGGAAAAAAAAGCAAGTTTTCTTCGTCGATTAAAAATGGATTCATTGCAGCATCCCAAAGTGTATGAAATCTTTGGCACTATCAGATCATGCTCCGACGACGTTGGCTCGGCTTATACAGGGTTCGCCATCTAACATTTTTTTTTTGAACTAGTGGTTATTTTGAGTGTGGTAACACTGATGTTACATCTGATTTGCCAGAAAGTTAGTTTTATCCTTCCGCTGAACGAAAATGGTTGTGTATACGATTGAGGAACGCGTTAAAATATAATTATGGTAATGTTGCAGAGTGTGCGTGAGGCGAAAATGCGGCAGGAGCCGGCGTTACGGTCAATGGCGAATGCTACCGCGCCATGTTAACGGATTGGTTCTTCCCGGAAATCCAGCAAGACGGCGCTCCGTACCACACAGCCAACGTTACGATCGATCTTGTGCGCACTGTTAAAAAAAAAAAAAGTTACGTGACGGACCCTGTATATGCACGCTGCGAAGGCTATGCTGTGAGATTGGTCTTTTCTTACTGTGAGTTGTTGAAACCATCACTGAGGCACAGTATCGCACTCAATTGATGCTGAAAAACAGGACAGAATACGAGCAACGGGCACGATAAAGTGATTTTTCTGCATGACAAATGTCGTATTCACGTTGCGAAAACTGTTCAAAATCTACTTGAGATCGCTCTACATTCCTCAGATATTCCGCAGCCGATTTATTACATTTTTGGCTGCAGATCAGCAGTTCCATGAAGTATGTAGACATTGAAAAATAGCTAGATTAGTGAATAAGCTCAAAAAACGAACACTTTTAGCAACAAGATATTTTAGTTCTGCCAGAAAGATTGCAACAGTTGTGTCTAGCGATGGCAAATACTTTGAATAATCCATTTGTAATTTTTCTGTTTTTATAATAAAATTAAATTTTCATCAAAAAAAGAACTTAGTTGCGGACCTAATATACATATAATATATACACAAATATATATTATACTTTATGGCATCGAAGATGTCTCCTGGGACAATAATTAATATACAGCTGAACAAATCTAATTATCCCTCATTGCATAAACAATTTGCTTCTAATATAATTAAAATATAATATGTATTATAAGTATATCATTTAATACATAATATAATATATATAATGCATATTGCATGAGTTTAAACTTACCGGAGGGAATGACAATGAAGTCTGTGTGCCACTCATAGGATAGCGCTGTGGGAATCCGCCACTGTTTGGGGAATTTGAATGATCATAGGAACCGAGGGCTTCTTCGTGGCGACGCCAGCCCTCCATTGACAACGAATTAATATTAGCACGTAGCATTTCAGCGGCCTCCTCAATATTCATGTTGGCACTCAATAAAGCTCTTTCCACATCATCCTTTTTAAAACCATTCTCGACCAAAATTCTATATTGTTTACTCTGCTTTATCATGTCCGTGTTGAGCACTCCGACACTAACGTTGATGCCAGCTAGCTTTTGTTGTTGCTGCTGCTGTGGTTTGCTAACAATGCCACCATGAGGCCACTCCGGTGAAAGATCACCAGGTTCTCCAACATTAGCGCCCACAGTATTGGCATTACTCCAGTTTGAGGGAGCTCCACTTGTTGATGGTAATTTATTTTGTTTATTTCCCCAACTGCTGCCGACGCCTGAAGACGTATCGCTCCACGAGTTTGAGTTGGTGCCGATTTGAGAGAGTCCTGCGCTTGATTTATCATCTGTTACCCAATTGTTACCAGAAACAGCTGCAACGTTGTGAGATTCATCACCCCAAGAGCTAACAGAAGCATTTCTGCCACTAACAACACCTCCACCACCACCAACTCCAGAATTGTTATTGGGATGCACCCATATGGCATCAGGTTTACCATGTTGACCAACTCCACTCGGTCCAATAGAGTTGGCAATGCGACTCTGGGGGCCAACGACACCAGAAATTTGATTATTGATATTACTGCCACCAACTGGAACACCACTAGTAGTTGCATTCGGATTCTGTGTTCGCATTAAATGGCTGCGATTTATTGAATCCGTCATATCCTTCCAGTGTGTACTGCCACCGCCACCGGGCACACGAGACTGTTGGCCCCACAGCGATGTGCCATCATCATAATTAGGTATATTACGCCTTTGGGGTGGTGGCGATGGTTCTTCCCATCCAGTTATTTGTTTCGAATGATCCTTGGGACCCCCAACAACCACAGTCTGAGATGCTCCCCATTGTGTGCCAATGTTATTTGAAACAGATCCAACGCCGCCCGGTCCAATATTTGAATTGGATGCGCTCACTCCAGCTGCACCGACACTCGATGGACAAACCATTTTGTTAATATTTTGCATTTGATTATGTGGAATCGAATGATGTCCCCACATTTCTGAAGTGCCATTAAGCCGTCCTGATATACCACGTGGATCACCACGAATTGAATCACGTGGATCAATCATACGTAAATCACGTGGATCTCCTGAGGGTGCACCAACTGCTCGCATTGGTATTGGATCACGAGGATCCACATTACGTATATCCATTGGAGCCCCTCCTCCTCCTGCCAATGAGCGAATCTCACGCGGATCTCCCCAGCCATTGCCAGAGTTGCCAACATTTCCGCCGCTGGCTCCTCCAATAGTCCCAGCAGCACCCAAAGTATTTGAACCACTCACACCTAAAATTGAAATATTTCATTTTAATTAGCAAACACGAAAACAAACAAAAAGACAAGTTACCTTCGGTATGCCGAAGTTCGTGCAGAATTAAATAATACAGTCTGTTTCATTGACAGCTACATATAATAACTTTAATCGCTGCACATATACAATCTCCTATATACAAGTGATTGTCTCTTTCTTTGTCATCTATGTATATAGACGCCAAAATGGAATTGTTTAAACATTTTACACAACATTCTTTCTCCTTTCGTCCTCGAGATGTTTTCTTTCAGCTCATCACAATTTTTATATCGTATATATCTATCCGACTTGAATGAAATGGCAAAGTGATAGTTCATTACGGTCCCACTTAGATTGGCAATGATTAATATTGCTCTAAATACAACATATTTCGCGATCGAACTTCGGCGAGTGCAGACGTGTTTCTTTCTTAGCTACGAATAGCAAGTTCTAAAACTACAACAGTATAGTGAAAGTTAAACACAAAGTGCAGTTCGCACGACTAACGATTATTGACTATAGTAATTATTTACTGAAATAAATAATTAGAACAATGAATCAAAACGACATACGCACTCAGCGACAATGTGAACATGACGAGCGCCGGCTCTCTTTACAACGCAATAATGCATACTTTTCTTTCGTCTCGCCGCAAATCACTGATCGAGCACCCTCACCTTCAACTAACTCGAAAGTAAACAATTCAAACCGATATGCTATCTTGGCTGATTCTGCGACCGAACAACCCAACGAAACAACGGTAGAGCAACCAAAAAAGACCAGGCCCCTCCTATATTCCTACGAGAACAGAGTACAAACGCACTTGTAAATAAACTCGTTGCATTGGTTGGTGATAGCAAATTCCACATTATCCCGCTTAAAAAAGGAAATATTCATGAAACAAAACTACAGATTCAAACAGAAGCAGACCACCGTATAGTGACTAAATACCTCAATGAAGCTGGTAAGAACTACTTCACCTACACAATTAAAAAGTTGCAAAGGGCTACAAGTAGTACTTAAGGGCATTGAAGGAACAGTGACACCTGCCGAAATAATTAAGGGCGTTAAGGGACAAAAACTTTTCTGCAAAAACAGCTATTAATATTTTAAACCAAGACAAAGTTCCGCAGCCGCTTTTTAAAATAGAACTCGAACCAGAGGTCCAGGCACTAAAGAAAAACGAAGTGTATCCAATATACAATCTACAGTACTTGCTACATCGGAGGATCACCGTGGAGCAGCCGCTCAAACGTATCAATCCAGTTCAATGTACTAACTGCCAAGAATACGGCCACACCAAGGCATACTGCACCCTTAAGTCCATATGTGTTGTCTGTAGCGAACCTCATACTACCACTAACTGCCCCAAAAATAAGGAAGATAAGTCTGTGAAGAAATACAGTAACTGCGTTAAAATATAATTATGGTAATGTTGCAAAATGTGTGCGAAAATTACGCACGGAAATGAGCCGTAACAAAGGACCATCCCCTCAGTATGTGCGCTTTCTTTTGAAAAAATTGAGAAAAACCGGCACAATTATTGATAAACCAACGCATGAGAAACCAAAAAAAGTACGTACTGCCGATAATATCGCTGCTGTGGTTGAGAGTGTGCGTGAGGCAGGAGCCGCCGTTACGATCAATGGCGAACGCTACCGCGCCATGTTAACGGATTGGTTCTTCCCGGAAATCAAAGAGGAGGACTTGAACAACATTTGGTTCCAGCAAGACGGCGCTCCGTGCGCACTGTTTTAAAAGAAAAAAAGTTACGTGGCGGACCCTGTAGAAGTCCCCGCCCCACCGACAAAAACTGCTCATTGCGAACATACATCGACAAATATCCAACAGACTCAACAAAGTGGCATCGAAGCTATGATGCTATCCCTACAGCAAAGCATGAAAGACTTCATAACTTTCATGCAAAATACTCTGCAAGAGCTCATGAAAAACCGAAATATGCTGATACAACTTCTTGTATCTTCAAAATCCCCATAATGGCTTCCCTACGGATATCTCTGTGGAACACAAATGGCGTTTCACGGCATAAATAAGAACTCACACAGTTCATTAACGAGAAAAACATCGATGTAATGCTACTATCAGAAATGCACCTCACAAATAAATACAATTTTCATATACCAGGATACTTGTTCTATGGTACAAATCATCCAGATGGTAAGGCTCATGGAGGTACGGGAACTCATCAGTAATCGCATAAAATACCACTATTTAAACAATTTTGACAAAAAATACTTACAATCTCCGTCCATAGCCTTGCAACTCAACAATGGTTCAATGACTCTAGCCGCAGTCTACTGCCCACCACGCTTTACAATCTCTGAGGATCAATTCATGGACTTCTTTAACATACCAGGTGACAGATTCATCGCAGCGGGTGACTATATAGACAAGTCAACAGACACTCTTAAAAATATTCTAGTTTCGGCTGCAAACGCTTCAACCCCCCAGCGACGTGTGCAAAACCAAACTACATCAGAACTTACCGAGAAATCGAGCGGCTGGTATTAGATAAACGACGCCTACGAAGGGAGTGGAAGTACAATAGATCACCAACTACAAGGCACATGCTTAAAATAGCCACACGCAGGCTTACCAATATATTTGGCTTGTTTAAGAACAAGAGGAAGTAAACAGCCAACGTTCATATATCGAGCAACTTTCTCCCATCAGCACTATGCACCCTTTGTGGAGAGCTCACAGAAACCTAAAGACTCCAATAGAGTCAATTATGCCACTACGAATCGTTGGAGCGTACTTCTTCAAAGATGATGCGAATCGTAACGTTACTGTGAACTTTTTCTTTCCCAAAAACAGCTTGACCTGCATTACATGTGGTTTCCACATGCCATATGCCATGCGTAACAATGGACTTATTATTGAGAGGCGAGTGAGGGGTGAACATGTTATGTCACGTACGGCATCAGTTTCATCAGAATACAGCTTTAAAACTCAGAGACTAGTTTGCGCTGTAGCTGACGGACATGACTAGTTTTACTCCTAGCTGTTTAATTTTTAAACGTAATAAACATAACATGCATTGTGACGTTTAACTCAGAATTAGCCAACAAAATACATGAATACATTCTTTCACCTTCTTCTTCTTGACCATTACCAGACTTGGTTCATTCTTGAATAACTCTTATATTTACTGTTAAATCGGATTGAAATTTGTAGTCAGCAAGTTGTATCTTTTATACGTCGCTTACAAATCGTATTTAAAAATGTAATGAATTGAATCTTGCACGCTCGCTGTATATATCAATTATACATATCAAAAGCACACAATACTTATTATAACTTCATACTGATGATTGGTAATTGAATGCTTATATACACACACATATCTCAAAGTCTACTTACATCCCGGGGTCAACACCGGCAACGCTCCAGCTGTGCTCGAACTGCTGTTGCCTGTTGTGCCAAGTCCAACTCCTACAATACCTTGGCCCCATTGTGGACCGTTAGAGGTGCCACCAACACCAACATTGGAGGCATTAACACCCACAGATGCACCAGATGTTGGTGTATTAGCCGATGGTCCTATCCAAACACTAGTACTATCCGTACCATCGTCATCTTCACCCCAAGTGCCGCCTAAATTAGACGATGGGGTGTGACCCCACGATGGTTTTGGAACTTGCTGGGTAGGCGGTTGGCCACCGTTCCTTAAATTCGATTCCCACAAGTCGGTGCCGTTATTAATATTGGGTTTCCAAATTGGCGGACCAGATGAGTCCTTATTGGCCGGCTCTGGAGAACTGGGCACCTCCCAATTAGTATCTTGGTTGACATGCTGGCATCCCCAGCCATCCTGTGAGAATAGTGCCTCCCGCATTGTAAACAATTGCTTCAATTGATGTTTAGCTGAACTTATCGATGGTGCATTTCTTTTCCCATCCGTGACTAGGCCCCCACCAACTTCGTCGTCAACTTCATGATCATGAAACAAACTTTTACGGCTACTGGTAATAATCTTGTTTACAATTGTTTAACCAGTACTTTGTTGTTGTTGAAAATACGTTGTGTGACTTATCTTCAAACTCCAAAACGTCTATTGTGATTTTTACCTAAATATTTAGGCTATAAAATAAATAAAAAAGAATATATATTTATTATAAATGCTTCAAGCAAAATATATGTATAGCTGCGGTAAAAAAAATTGCACTACTGCAGGTGAAAATTTGTCTTCCTAAAAAATGTATTTTTTGTCAACTTTTTTTAAAGTTCGACCTCTCGATTAATATGTACTATATGTTGTCTCTATGAGATACCGATTTTTACCAATTCAATGTAACGGTTATTTTTGTTTTTGTAATTACTGCAAAAGTGCACGAAATCAGGCGGTAACAAAAATAGCACTAGTCACGTTTTTCTGAATAAAATTGGTAAAGGTGCTTGCTCTCGGTTTATTGCGCCCTAATTTTAAAAAGGGAGATGTATTAAACAATTGGATTGAGTTTTTTGGAAAAGAAAAGGATAAATTTTCTCAGTATGGGTCGCGGAAATCATTGTACCGAAGAAAAAATAAGTGTGATCAAAAACATTGGTAATATTGTCGAATGTTTAAATAAAATGCTCCGGAATGCAATATTATTCGAAAAAAGGAAGAACTACGTGGATGAAAGCCTGCTCTGACAAAGTTGGAGGTCAATCGCTTGGTTCGGCAATGCAAGGAGTCTTTAAAACCGGCTAAGGAGCTAAAAAAAGACGCTATACCTCATACAAATAATTATATGTGCATTATTTGTTTTTGTGAATTCTGTTGTTTACAGTTAACTTTTGTTATTTTGGTAAATGCAGAATTTTTCGGTCACATGTTTTTGTTGCTATGCGGCGAATATTCTTTCATTCTTAACTCTTTCGTTGTACCGTTACTTCAAAAATGTGTTGGCGAGTTGGGTATTTCGTAGTAAATAATTATATGTGCCAAATCAGTCTAGCTGATCTTTCTTGCTGATTACCTCGTGGAAACATTTTTTTTAAAAAAATTCATTTGGATAACTATTGTTATTATATTTAATTCACTTATTACGGCACTTTTTAGCTAATCTATTAAGTTTATAGACTAAAATGCCACGTGGTACAAGTTTATCAGCCCAGGAGCAGGGATTCATTCTCGGTATGCATGAAGGTGGTGCAAAAATATCCGAGATAGCAGATAAACTAGGCCGGCATAGAAACTGCATTTCAAAATTTTTGAAAAACCCCGGTGAATATGGCACAGCGCCGCGCAGTGGGCGCAAACCAAAGATTGATGAACGGTGCAAACGGATGATTCGACGCCTAGCAGTGGAGGATTCAATGAGCAGCGGGCAGATAAGGTCTCATTTGGGGCTTCAAGTAACAAGGAACAGAATAGTTCAAATACTGAATGAAAATAGGTTCATTGAATATACTTCAATAGTACCCAAACCTAAGTTACTGGAACGCCATATTAAGGCTCGTTTGGAGTTTGCCGAAAAGTACCGTTTCTGGGCAGAAGAGTGGTGCAATGTCATCTTTAGCGATGAAAAAAATTTAATTTGGATGGCCCAGATAACTCCAAGAAATATTGGGGTGATTGGCGCCACGAACGTCGGTCCTGCTACAAGCGAGGTTTTGGTGGAGGTACCTTGATGGTATGGGCTGCATTCTGCTGCAAAGGAAAGACCCTGCATAATATCAACTCGGATGAATGCTGCCATGTACGTTGACCTTTTGGACAGTGAATTGATTGAATTTGCTGCCAATATTTATGGCGATGAGTGGACCTTTCAACAGGATAACGCTTCAATCCACAAGGCACAGGTGACTACAAACTTTTTCAATGGCCGAAAAATTCCAGTTTTACAATGGCCAGCTTTGAGTCCGGACCTGAATCCCATTGAGAATCTCTGGGGAATTCTTTCTACTCGAGTTTTCAGAAACGGAAGACAGTTCGAGACAGTGCGCCACCTAAAATCAGCCATCGAGCAAGAATGGGCGAACATTGACATGATCATATTAAAATCCCTGGCTATTTCTATGCCAAAACGGATGAATTTAGTTTTGGCAAATAAGGGGGAAAGGTATTGACTATTAGTCAAATCAGAATCATTTAAATTGTTGCCATTTGATGCGATTCAATGCCAAAAATCATGAAATGCACATATAGTTATTTACTATGCACATAAATTTTAAGTTCGCTATTTAATTATAAGATAAACTGAATTAAATTAATTTTTTTTCAATAAAGTAGTAATAAACTTGCATACCCCGTTTTTTGCTTAAGTCTATCAAACTTTTGAAATTGCAAAATAAGTTAATGCACATATAATTATTTGTATGAGGTATATCAGATAGCTGCAAGCGTGGAAAAAGTCCGCAAACATTTCAGACTAAATAACCTGAATGCCTGCAGCCCAAGAAAAATGCCGCTTTTTACAGCGAATCATGTGTCAAAACGTATTCAGTTCGGCAAGTCACACCTGCATTGACCCGTGAAGAAAGGGCGCAACATATTGTGGTCAGATGAGACCAAAGTTTTGTTGGGCGGTAAAGGCTCTCGTTCTTATGTTCGGCGTCGACCAAAAGCTGAATATAATCCTCGTTTAAAATCTCATGTTGTGAGCTTGGTTTTCATACCATGGAGTAGAACCGATACACTGGAGTAAAATAATCATGAATCAACATGTTTACACGGACATATTCAAAAATATTATTTTGCCATATGCCTGATACGAAATGCCTTTGATCTGGGTATTCCAGCAGGATAATGGTCCTAAACATACCAGCAAAAAAGCTCGTAAATGGTTTGAGGTTAACTTGATTAGCCTTATGAAATGGCCTGCTCAATCACCGGATTTGAATCCTATTGAAAACCTTTGGCCGAACGTTAACTAAAAGGTTTCTGAAGCTAAACCCAAAAATAATAAGGACCTTTGGGTTGTTCAGAAGGATGCATGTAACAAAATTCCCAAGGAACGCTGCCAAGACTTGTTCGACTCCATGCTTAGATAATGTGCAGCTGTAATCACCAACAAAAGCAACCCAACTAAATATTAATATTATTAAAACATATTAATATAGCTATAATTAATTTCCTGAATAAATAAATTTTGAACAATAGTGCTATTTTTGTTACCGCCGCAATTTGAAGGTTTTCTTTTGTTTTCGCATTTATTTTAAAAACTACCAATCTGTTAACTTTTTTCGTTAATTCATTCAAAAGCATTGTATCATTACATTTTAGTAAAGAAAATAATAAAAAAGTGTCAGATAAAACAGAAAAACTGTGACGAACAAAAATCGCGCTAATGGTGCTATTATTTTAACCGCAACTGTAGAAGGTCAAGATTGTGTATGTGTGTAAATATGTTTGTACAAAGTTTCAATTTAAAATAAATGTATTATTTTTTTTTTCATTTTTTATTTTATACTTTTAAATTAAATTAATTTTAAGTAGAGTTTATAACTGTTCTAGTGGTGGAAACTCTTTATTTTTATTTCAAACAATTATTAAATGTTTTTATTTAGTTTAAAGTTATTTTCATTGTTTTGTTTTTCATTTCTACACATTTTATATTTTTTTTATGCATATAAATATATATATATATATAACCTTTATATATATATATATATATATATATATATATATATATATAATATATAATATATATATAATATATATATTATATTTATGTATATATATATATATATTTATATATATATATAAATGTGTAAATGTGTTGATGCAGAGACGCACACAGTAATATTTCCACATATATATATAGGTTGTATATAGTAACTACAAATATGAACAAATATTAGTGTGTGCGTCTCTACATTTGACAACTCTGGTCGGCAGTCATTCACGCAATCACCCTATTTAACTCTGTACTTTTCTTCACAGCTCACTTAGATACAGATATTCACATACACAAACGCTATAAAAATATACTATAGCATTCACATATGTATAAATACATAATCGAGTTTATAATTACTTTACTTTTAAATAACGAGTACCAAACAGAATACATTAAAAAATAAATTTATTTAACTTACATACATATGTGTATGTGTATTTGCACGCTATATATCAATTCATAGGCAAACATATGAATATACAAATGTATACATACATCGTAAGCATGTTAAGATTTTCGTTTTGTACTTCTACATATACACATAGATGCATATGTATAATGTTTTCATTAAATAATTACTACTTTATTATTGACATTTTCTCAATACAGCATTTATCAATAAGAAAATTTTAACATGAATTTGAAGAAAAAAACATCATATTGCATAAATTTCACATTTGACTATCGATTAAACCGAATTTTTCTTCATAAACATGTGCATTCGCGCATATACACAAAGGTGTATTTATACAGAAATATATTTTATTTAAATGCAATATTTTTTAAAAATTTTAAATAATTATGATTTGCCTACATATGCAAATGAATTTACTCCAAGCCAAGCCACTTAGCTGATTTCTCAAAACACATACAGACATATACACACATGCATATGTATTTTGTATGTATGGATGCCTAAATTTTTCTTTTCAAGATTGAATTCACACACACACACACGCATACAAACACACACATGTATGCAAGTATGAATAAAAAACGATCTTTTCCGTCAATTTAACTTAAAATACTAAGCCTACAAGCACTTGGTATGCAGTTATTTTGCATTATAGTTATTAATAGGGAAAAAGTTTTTAGTAGTTGCAAAAATGTAACTAACCACACGCTTAACGGGACGGGACAAATTACTACTGTATAAATGGCTTCTCAACCTATATTGCCACCTGGTTAAATTTTAGCCGAGTTCAAGATAATAAGCTATTTTATTATTTTTATTCGAATATATTTTATCCATGCAACCCATTGTGTCTAAATTTAACGCAATATATAATTATATTATGTATGTTTGCAGGCATATATAATTCTTTAAAACACAAACTACATCCATCTGTCAATTTTCTTATGTAAAAATTAAAACCGTGACAACTCTATCGGCTACAGTATAATTATTTCACTCCAACAAAAGTATTAGACAAATAGATATGTATGTATGTATGCACGAAACTAATGAATATACATATTGGTATTCATACGAATATGAATTTTCGATTTGTTTTTCTTTACCAAAAACTTATTTAATATGCAATGTCATATTTGTATATAAAGTACGTAATTATTCCTCAAAACACTTACAAAACACAAATCGGAAACAAAAGTAATCAAAAATTTTTATGCACCCATATAATACGCACTCGCACCCATAAGTTGCTCTCGGTCACTCTTTTTTTCTGTCCTGTGTGACCAAAGTTGTCAAAAGTAATAATACCATAATACTATAACAAATAATTGTAAATTTCCTTTTATATTTCGGGATTGGGCAACCCTAGTGTTACAATCTGGCAACTGACAGCCACTAAGCATCGAACATATAGAGTACTCAAACAGCGGAAAATACTCATCTGATGCAATGCAGAGACTGGGACCCCTGAACACGAAGTGTTTCAAGAGTGAGCGATCGGCTTTGTTCGGTAGAAATCGAGAGAAGCGCACATCGGCATCAAGTCAGTCACAACGACAGCGGAACGATGAGTACGGGTGCATTTCTTTGCGCTCTGCGATCGTTTCAATGTGTGCGTGAATGTATGCACGGCCTGCGTATGAATGTATGCGTTGCTAGTGAAGTTTGGCAATAGGTAAATGCTTCGGCCAGCGCGCTGGCAGCCTGAAGTCAATTTTCTGTTTCGGCGTCGAGAGCCTAGAGAATGAGGCTCAGGTCCGTAGTGAGGGTTTTACGGGCCCCTGTACAATACTTATCAGGGACTCCTACTTAAATTACATTAATTAATAAATATATTTGTGTGTACCAAAGGAATTAAATTTTTCAAATATATCCGCATTAATAACATTTTTATGTTTGGTAACAGTGATCCCCTGACTGTTGAGAGCCCTTCTGTACCGCACACCCTGCACACTTTTAGCTACGGGCCTGGCCAGCGTGAAATCAACTGTGTGTTTGTTTTTGTTTTTGTCATCGAGAGCTAAGAGACCGAATTACAGTGAGCTACAATGGTTATTTGGCGGCAATAATTTCAGCATCAGAAAACATATGTATTTATGTTTAATTTTTCAGAAGAGGGATTGAAAATTGATAATTATATTATATTTTGTAGAGCAAAGTTATAATATCAAAAAAAAAGTTGTGGTAATTATATTTTTTTTTGTACATGAGTTTACCAATATTGAAAAAATATATGAATTAAAATAAAAAATTCGGAATACATAAATATGTAATTACTAAATAATATTATCCTCATAGAACAAGACACATGTTTTCAAAAGTTTTAAAATTTTCGCGCAAAAAAACCATTTTTGGCCACTGTGCCTGTCTCTAGGCTCTCGACGCCGAAACAGAAAATTGACTTCAGGCTGCCAGCGCGCTGGCCGAAGCATTTGCCTATTGCCAAACTTCACTAGCAACGCATACATTCATACGCAGGCCGTGGATACATACACGCACACATTGAAACGATCGCAGAGCGCAAAGAAATGCACCCGTGCTCATCGTTGCGCTGTCGTTGTGCGACTGAGTTGATGCCGCTGTGCGCTTTTCGCGGTTTCAAACGAAGAGAGCCGATCGCTCACTTGTGAAACACTTCGTGTTCAGGGGTCCCAGTCTCCGCAGTGCATCAGATGAGTATTTTCCGCTGTTTGAGTACTCTATATGTTCGATGCTTAGTGTGACAGCTCTATCGTAAAACTTGAAGTACTCAGAACGTTTTGACATACGAGCGTTATTTGTGTTACAGTAACTTCAAAGCACTAAGCATCGAACATATAGAGTACTTAACAGTGTTACCAATTTAGCCTTTTTCCGGATAGATCTGTCCGGATTTCAACAGCCTCATCCGGAAAAAATTGAAACAGCCCCTATCCGGAAAACTGTCCTTTTTTTTGGTTTGTCCCTTTTCTATCCTCCACTGATTCTGATTAAATTGTTACAAAATCATCCAAATTGGTATAAATTTATAAACGATATGAGGATTTATTAAAAATGCAACCGTGTTGAAATGGCGTATAATCACTAAGCATCGATCATATAGAGTACTCAAACAGCGGAAAATACTCATCTGCTGCAATGCAGAGACTGGGACCCCTGAACACGAAGTGTTTCAAGAGTGAGCGATCGGCTTTGTTCGGTAGAAACCGCGAGAAGAGCACATCGGCATCAAGTCAGTCGCACAACGCCAGCGGAACGATGAGCACGGGTATATTTCTTTGCTCTAGCCATCGTTTCAATGTATGTGTGCTATGTATGCACAAGCTCGTATATGAATGTATGCGTTGCTTGTGAAGTTTGACAACAGGCAAATGCTTCGCCTGCGAGAAGTCAAAATTTTGTCTTTCAGCTTCGAGACCAAGCAGCCTGCCCGAGAATGAGTTTGCATATGTGTGTGTCTGTGTGGCAGGGGGGTATTTTGTTGTTGCCAAAGCATTGATAGGCACGCGCCCATTCAATGTTTTTGTTTTGATTATTTGTCTGCAGTCATTGTTTTGATTTTGGAGATGTATTTTGCCGCTCAGCTACGATTTTTTTTATTATTAACTATATTTGTGTTTTTTGTTTTATTGTAATTATTTTTTTTACCGGCAGAATACTATGTAATCAATAAAATTTATTATCTAAGATATGTAATTTTAATTTATTCTTATCTCGTTTTTATAATATTATAGAAAAACATAAATAAATTATTAAATTTCAAATAATAATAATTATTCAAAATTAAATGTATTTTTTTTTTTTTTTATAAATTTTATATTAATATGATGCTTAAACTAATTTTGAAATCTGTTAGATAAACAGGTTAAAGTTGCAATTTACAACTCCTATTTATCTTATTAAATTAATTGTTTTGAATTGGGGTGGGTTTTGCTGCTGACTTTATGCGTGTGTGCTTGCACCTATTCATATGCATGTTCGTGTGTATGCACGAGAACTTTGTTGTTGCCAAAGCAAGTGACTGGCACGCGCCTTTTGTGTTGTTGTTTTTCTATGATCTCTTGGTTTGTTTTGATTATGCAATTTTCATTTTTCTATGCATCGATTTGACCGCGCTTTTGCACATAAGCATATTTACGCGCTTTTTTTGTTCTTTTTCACTTGATTGCAAGCGAGACGCTGGCGTTTAATTTTGGTGAGAAAGATTTTTACATTTTAAAAGATTTAAACAGTATTTTTAAATACTATAATGGAAAAAAAGATAGTTAAAGATAATAGGAAGAGTGGGTTACATTGCATAATTAATTCATGTCTCCGTAGTAGAAGAGATAGCAGTGAACTCTTTCCCGTCCGTCTGTTTAGATTTCCGAAAAAAGAAGTGGTCCGTCAGGAGTGGATCTCCAAATGTAATTTGCAAACGGATGTCAATGTTGACAATGCCTTAATTTGCAGTCTTCATTTTGAACACAAATACTTAGGTGCTCAAAAATTAAAGTTAGGGGCTACGCCGACTCTGCGTTTGGAAGAAGAGCCATCATTAAATTTGATTATGGATAATAACAATATAGACATGTATGAGTTTACCGATGAAATTGGTGATCAAATACCAAATTTTAAAACTGCACCCAGGAAATATAAACAGCCGAGCACACATTTTATTGATATGGAAATGGAAAATCCATTAGAAAATGATGTGTTGATTGCTGATGAAAATGCCACTAAAATTGAATTTTGTCCCAATTGCCTTAAAAAAGAGAAAAATGAACTCTATTACAGGAATAAATATTGGGAAGCTGCTAAAGATCTTAATGATACAAAAAAGAAGATAAAAATGTATCAGAAAAAGATTCGACAGTTACAAATGTCTGTACGCACCCAAAGATTGGCAAAATTTAAATATTTGAAAAGAAAGGTCTTTCTCAGAGTGCAAACACGTTTTGCGAAATGCTAATAAGAAACAAGCAATCGTGGAAAAAAGAGGATAAAGTTATTGCTCAAAGCATCAACTTTTATTCTTCAAAGGCCTATTCTTTTATGAGAGATGATCTACATTTAAATCTTCCCTCAAAAGCTTCATTGGTGAGATGGGCTCCAATTAAAAATTTAACACCGGGACTCAATGAAGGTGTTCTTACAATTTTGAAAGAAATATTTTCAAAAATGGAGGCTAAAAGTAAAGAAGCCGTTTTATTATTTGATGAGATATCAATAAGAAAAGGACTGCAATATAGCTCACACCATGACGAAGTGGAAGGCTTTGCTGACGATGGGTATGAAAAATCAATGCAGTTATGCAAACAGATTTGCGTTTTTATGGTTCGTGGACTCTACGATAATTGGAAATTCGTATTGAGCTATGTTGCATCATCGACTGCACTCTCGTCGTTAAAATTAAAGGAGACCATTACTCAGAATATTAGAGCCGCTCGGAACTGTGGACTTAATATTAGATCCATTGTTTGCGATGAAGGGTCAAATAACAGAGCAGCGTTTGCAAACAACAACGTGAATTTATAAAATCAATTAGAAATACCTTAATGAATGGTATGATTGATACGCCAGATGGTAAAGTGTCATGGAAAATAATTGTCAAACTATATGAAATTGACACCAACAACACTTCAGCTAGATTATGCCCAAAGCTTACAAGGAAGCACATTCATCCAAATTCATTTGAGAAAATGAAGGTTAAATATGCAACTCAGGTATTTAGCCACACAGTATCGTCTGCAATAAAAACTCTTATTGAAAATGGGACATATAAAGATTGCGAAGATATTGCAATTTCTACGGCTAAGTTCATAGAAAAAATTAATAAATTGTTTGACTGCTTGAACAGCAATAATTTATATGATAAAAACCCATTTAAGTCGGCCCTAAAGCAAAATAGTGAGATACAAATATACATGATTGAAATGAAATACTATTTAATGAAGTGTCTGCCTCAATCCAACAAAGTTTATTGTATTGATGGCTTAATTCACACAATAAATTCCATCTTAATGCTTGCACAAGATGTTTGGATTGAATGTGATTACCAGTTTTTAATATTATCGCGACTGAATCAAGATGCTCTGGAGCACCTATTTTATTTAATAAGGAGCAGAGGTGGAACGAACAATAATCCCATGCTCTTCGAATTTAATGCAATTATTTCTAAGATGCTGTCAATGAAGATCATCACTTCAACAAAGAGCACTGGAAATTGTGAGCCAGATGATGACTTGCTAATAAATGTTGTGGAAGATACAAAGCAAGAACTGGCCGCCAACGTTGCAAATGATTCAGACCTGGAGTATTGCGATAATTTTGAATTCGCTATAGAAAACTATGCAGATATGGACGACATTCAAGTTGACGAAATTCAATCACCGCTTAGCTATGCAAATGAGAATGCATTACGTTACTTTACAGGGTATGTGCTATTCAAATCACAAATTAAATATAATTGTGATCACTGTAATCTTCTACAGAAGGACGAACTTGCAATTTGTGAAGAGTCGGAGTTATTTTTGTTTAATAAAAACTTCAAAACAATAAGTAACAATTTTAAATTAAAAGCTCCACAAGATAGTTTCTTTAATTTAATGAAACTAAGCTACAGGATATTTCACAAATATTTTCAGAATTATCCTTATGTGAGAAAGATAAAGAAAACCATTATAAATGAGTGCATTGCGCAAACTGAATGCAGTGATGCGTACTCAGATTGGTACTCGGAACGGCATGATTGCCATGAGCACCGACTCCATATACTAAATTTCTTTATACTCGTCCTCCTTCGCAAAAATACAATTTGGCTGTCAGAAAAGCTATGCTCTGATAGGCAAAAAAGCAAGCGGAAAATAGATATTTTGAAATCATAAGCGCAGATGCTGCAAAAAGACACCGAGGCTACAGATTTCATTGGCTAGCCACACCAGTAGCTGTGAGTCGAGGCACAGCAAGATCAACTTGGCGATCAAACAAAAACACCTCCAACGGGCTAAGCCAAGGAAATCTTAGAAAAAGAGGTGTATCTCACAATATTGAACAGGTGCAAAGTATCAGTAATGAGGCAGCCCTATCAAAAACAAAGTCGACATAGCCCTTTTATACTCGGCAAGCCGAAAATTTAAAACTAGCAGCTTTTGTCTTGAGTCCTTCTGTGTATTGCAATGTTTTAGAATTTTTATAATGTTGGGGATGTGTAGTATCAAATTTAGGTGTGTAGGTTAGGTGGGGAACATGGAGATATTTAAATGAAACACATTTGAATATCTCAAGTCGACTCGAAGGTCATCAATGATGACCCCATTGTTATTGCAATGGCCTCCCCGTGGTGTTCCCTGGATACCGATTGCATTTTATAATCGGGAGCTAATTCGAGCGGCGAAAACCAAAAACAACACAAAAGGCGCGTGCCAGTCACTTGCTTTGGCAACAACAAAGTTCTCGTGCATACACACGAACATGCATATGAATATGTGCAAGCACACACGCATAAAGTCAGCAGCAAAACCCACCCCAATTCAAAACAATTAATTTAATGAGATAAATAGGAGTTGTAAATTGCAACTTTAACCTGTTTATCTAACAGATTTCAAAATTAGTTTAAGCATCATATTAATATAAAATTTATAAAAAAAAAATAAAAATACATTTAATTTTGAATAATTATTATTATTTGAAATTTAATAATTTATTTATGTTTTTCTATAATATTATAAAAACGAGATAAGAATAAATTAAAATTACATATCTTAGATAATAAATTTTATTGATTACATAGTATTCTGCCGGTAAAAAAAATAATTACAATAAAACAAAAAACACAAATATGGTTAATAATAAAAAAAATCGTAGCTAAGCGGCAAAATACATCTCCAAAATCAAAACAATGACTGCAGACAAATAATCAAAACAAAAACATTGAATGGGCGCGTGCCAATCAGTGATTTGGCAACAACAAAATACCCCCCTACCACACAGACACATACATATGCAAACTCATTCTCGGGCTAGGCTGCTTGGTCTCGTAGCTGAAAGACAAAATTTTGACTTCTCGCAGGCGAAGCATTTGCCTGTTGTCAAACTTCACAAGCAACGCATACATTCATATACGAGCTTGTGCATACATAGCACACATACATTGAAACGATGGCTAGAGCAAAGAAATATACCCGTGCTCATCGTTCCGCTGGCGTTGTGCGACTGACTTGATGCCGATGTGCGCTTCTCTCGGTTTCTAACGAACAAAGCCGATCGCTCACTCTTGAAACACTTCGTGTTCAGGGGTCCCAGTCTCTGCATTGCATCAGATGAGTATTTTCCGCTGTTTGAGTACTCTATATGTTCGATGCTTAGTGGTATAATCACTAAGCATCGATGCTTAGTGGTATAATCGATATATCTCGTTACTTTTCGTGAATATTTTGTGATGTAAAAATGCTTGAAAGAAGTTTATAAACAAAAGTTTCAAGACGCATGGCTAAAACAGCCGGATCTGCAAATAGTGTATCGCAATGGGAAAGATCCCGATAAGGCATATTGCAAATACTGCAAATGCAGTATAAATCCCAAAATTGATCTGATCCGTGCGCATATGACTACAAAAAAACATGAGCAGAATACGGTGCCTTTTGATCAAACAAACAAAATTAGTTTCAAGCCTACAATAGCCAAGGAATTATGTTGTCAGGAAGCTGCACTGGCAATGTTTGTTGCTCAGCACGCTGCCACAAATTCTTATGGAACTCTGGATTCAAAATTTATAAAAATTTGCTTAAAATTTAAAGTTTCCATTGTTTTATTTTTTCCCGTTTTCATGTTTGAGCTATTTCTATAATTTTTTGATAGTTGAGCACTGAAAAAATATTTAATTAACATATAAATGGTTGAAAAATAATGTTACGGACTGCTTTTTGTCGGTAGGGCCGCGCCAGCTAGCTCAGCATCACTTGGTGGGGGGGGGTCTTCAGCCAACCTTGCAATCCGCACCAAAATATCGATAATCATCGGTATCTACACAAAAGACGCATCACTGACAAAAGGTAAACAAACCAAAATGTACATTAAATACATGTTTTCAGACATTTCAATTTATTTACAAGCACAAACTACTCTACGAGGGACAATTAGACGACAACAGCCATCAGTGACCGCGCACTCACCCAGCCATGTGATGCTCCTGCCCAGGAGTTTCGGAGCATCACCCACGTCGGCGAGCCCGTTCCTGGCCAACTAAGGCCGCCCCATCTCCCCTATAAAGGTAATTTAGCAGTTCATTACTTTTCTATATTTTATACATTTATTTATTATATCCTAATCCTGTCATCCTTTCCTACCCCCGTGGACCTAACATGCAAAATCCAAACTAACGCAAAATTAAAATTAATGACAATTTATATCTAAACGAGAGCAACAGTCGGGCAAAACGCGACAGTGGGATACCCTTCGACCTATGTTCCCGTGTAGTTTAATTTGTTAAATTCATACGCATATGCATATGCACATGCTTTGAAATTAATCCCGACAGATGGCGCTCGCGCTTCGCACTCGTCCGCCTCCCTTGTTAGCTGACAGAAGCATTTGGTTTTATGCTCATACTTTCTTAAATAACTTCTGTCTTTATTGTTCGATCGAATTGTGATTTGGACACTACGTAGATCTTTCATTAAGCTTAGTATATGTTAAAGTCAGAAAGTTGTATCTTTTATACAGCGCTTACAAATTAAGTTTAAAAATTAAATGTTAATTTGTGTGGGCGGTGGCACCTAACATTTGAAATAAACTTGAACTGCTTAAAGTACACAGGAGTCTTCCTGCCAAATTTGGTAACTCTAGCTTTTATAATAGCTGAGATCTGTGCGTTCACACAGACAGAGGGACAGACGGACAGACATACAGACATGGCTCAATCGACTCGGCTTGTGATCCTGAGCAAGAATATATATACTTTATGGGGTCTCCCACGCCTCCTTCTGCCTTTTAAACATTTACAAAGTATAACCCTTTTAAAAAAAAAAATTACATACAATTGCACAAAGTAAATAAACCCTTTTTTATCATTTTAATAGTAGAAGGAAAAAAAAAAAAAAAAATGGGACATATTTTGTTTCTTTTCAGGTCATGGACGTGGCGCAGGTCACCACCAGGCAGGAGAATATATATGCCTGCAGGCAAAGACGGGCCTGCGGCAGCTGAGATGGACGTGCTGTTGATGTTTGTGGTTGCTGCTGCTACAGATCTGGCCTGCTGGTCTTGATGCAGGATTTGCTGCGTGTGGCCGCTCTGTAGATATGCCGGCGGCGGATGTGTGTACTGCACTGGCGGGACAACTATTTTTAAATGGGGCCCTGGCGGATCCCTACAAGGACCGGACTCACCAGGGCAAACGTTGAACTATCAGGAACTTCCTCGACGGCGCTGCACACACAAAATTATATTTAGTTGTAATTAAAACAATAAAATTAAAACAATTGAAAATTGGACACATATTTTTTTTTTTTGCAGTATTTGACTGCGCCGACCGCTCGCTCAATATCTACTGAGGAGCCGGCCGCCCTTGAAAAATATGTTGGCGGTGATATGCCTGGGCATTCGGGCATCTAACCGATAGTTCAAACGGCGCTTGCTCAAAACGGGAACATTGGGTCGCCGACCGATCTGGCTGTTAACGTAGGAGGTTCCTACGCTGAGCACCAGATGGTGTTGGTCCAACGTCTCGCTTAAGTTCGCACTGCTTGATCTGCCAGTAGATTTGCTATACCAGGGCAGCTGTGTTCATCGATACATGCCTATCGACACTCGGTATGAACACAGCTGATTCGCAGAATTCAACAGCACCCACTATTTCAATCCGGCAGAGCGACGAAATAAATGGGGCATTCTGCATTTGCTGGGCCGGCACAAATCTTGCCAAGCAGTCCAACAGGCGCACAACGCGGGGCCCCACTCTCTCACCACCGGATTTAGCCGAGAGTTGGATGTGTCGGTACATACAGTACGTGTCTCCTTGTTGTTTCTTGTTATTGTGTCTATTGTATTATTGTTGGTGTTTCTTGCGTACGCTGTCCTGCATCAGATGTAGGGAATAAGGAGGCGGCTTGACTTTGCGACTTGATGTTGGTAAGTGTTTGATATCCAAAACGATTTGACGACCACCAATCATTCTTTCGTTTTCGTCTTTCAGCTTTGTCATATCGCTCGTCCCATAGTCGCTTTTTTGCGCTGCCCATAGACGTGTTCATTGCTGCCCAACTTCCCGCCATTTCTTATTCCGAGTCGATGAAGATTTCCACGTCTCCAGATTCTGCGACTGGATTTCTCACGAGTCCAGAAGGACGTCTCCACTCACGCCAGGGAAGCTCCATTTTCCGGATTGGCCGTCATTGTTGATCTCGCCTAACATGGAATGCATTTTGTCGGCACTCTCTACCGATTGCATCCACGATTTTGTCACTGGCGTAGAGGTATCTACGGGGCGCATCCAGATGTTGTGTTTGGTCGCAGTACGGTCTTCAAGGCACCTGTTCCATTGTTTAGAAGCGTGGTAAGTTTTCCCTTCTTTGTGAATATTCTCGGATTCAGCATTAGTTTTTTCAGGGTTCTGCGCTGCCCCCAGACTTGATGGACCGTTCTGGATGTGTGCCCACACTGATCCGAATGTGAGGCTCCCAGAGTGGTCCTGACAGGAATTTGCTGCATAATCTTCGCTTCGTTCTTTATGCGAACTAGGGGCGTGAACGGCAGGCCTTATAACGTCGTTGATGTACTGCATCATCTCAAGGAAGTTTCGACGAAGTTCTTGCCTAAATTCACCGAGCTCGACGTACAACGATTTACGATATGTTTCTGCCGCCTGAGCCACTGCCAAGTTGATGGCTGACCTGGTCACAGCGTCCAAATATGGCATTTCGTTCTCCCAGCCAGTTTCTTGTGGTGCAGGAAACTCATACGGTTTTTCCTGTCGTGTGTTCCTCGTTGGCTCTGTAGAGGATTCGTTCGCGAACTGGCTGACATAGCTTGATCGGGTCCACGCCCAACTTCCGCCGACTGCAGAGAACTGTTTGCACCCTCTCCATAATTGGAAAACTCTGCATCATGCGACCCTAGCACTGGCCCTCTGGACCACAGGTAATGAATACCAGCATACCCTTCCTCAGTCATTTTACTAATTTCTTATCTATTTTTTCTTAAAGGTATGCCTAACAACTTCGATGCGAGCATAATATATTTTATTTACGAATGGGACTATAATATAAATTTAATAAATAATAATACATACAAAATTAAATATAGATATAAATATACATATGTGAATGTCACTATTTATAAGTTTAACTTAAGAATATAGAAATAAATAAATGTAAATGTTAAATGAATCCTTTTGAATTAAAGACACACAAAAGAAATAAATGTATGTATATATGTATAATTGATTAAATTGTATGCAAATATAAATAAATAAATAAATAATGTCAAAATTGACTTCTTTTACGATCAATATAGTGTAAAGGAGATGAAACGGTGGACTCGCAATCCGACTCCGCGCTTATGGTAGTTATTGTGTAAACAAACAAAACACACTGCCGTTCGTCAACTGGTCAAACTGTCACGCAAGTTGACAGTTGCCAGTTAAGGACGCGGCTGGTGTTCGATCGGACCTGCTTTCACTGGGAATGCGTCCCTTCAGCCCGTGAGGCGGTACAGCGCGTATAGCTCTAAGCTTTTACGGGTCACCTGATCCTCATTCAGCCACATTGGCCGAACTGAAGGAACTGGACGCCCAGCGAAGGCAGGCGATTTACTACGTTAAACAAAAACGAGAAAAACGGTCACATTTGCATGCAACACATTTGGATATTGGACCTGGTCCTGGGCAAGTCCGCGGCACAGTGTTTTCACCACCACTGGTAGAACACGACTCGTGGCCTGCCTGGCAACATGCCTCAACATCCAAATACCTCTTACTTACTGATGTTTCTCAGTCCACAACTCCCTGCGCAAACGTGAATATGAACATTCAACGTGCCGCAGTTTGTTATGAGCTAAGTCACATCAGCAACGCTACAGCGAGGCGTCTAAATACCGCTGACTATCGATTTTAGCAAAGATTTCGGCACAGAATTAACTGGCCTACATCTTTGCTCCTTTTTGAAAATTGGGCGCCATTATGTTACGGACTGATTTTTGTCGGTAGGGCCGAGCCAGCTAGCTCAGTAGCATTTGGGGAGGGGTTCTTCCTCCAGCCCTGCAATCCGCACCAAAATATCGATAATCATCGGTATTTACACAAAAGACGCATCACTGACAAAAGGTAAACAAACCAAAATGCACATAAAATACATATTTTAAGACATTTCAATTTATTTACAGGCACAAACTACTCTACGAGGGACAATTAGACGACAACAACTGCCATCGGTGACCGCGCACCCACCCACCCTTGTGATGCTCCTGCCCAGGAGTTTCGGAGCATCACCCAAGTCGGCGAGCCCGTTCCTGGCCAACTAAGTCGGCCCCATCTCCCCTAAAAAGGTAATTTAGCAGTTCATTACTTTTCTATATTTTATACATTTATTTATTATATCCTAATCCTGTCATCCTTTCCTACCCACGTGGACCTAACTTGCAAAATCCAAACTAACGCAAAATTAAAATTAATGACAATTTATATCTAAAGAATTATAACTAATGGGACATATTTTGTTTCTTTTCACATCATGGACGTGTCGCAGGTCACCACCAGGCAGGAGAATATATATGCCTGCAGGCAAAGACGGGCCTGCGGCAGCTGAGATGGACGTGCTGTTGATGTTTGTGGTTGCTGCTGTTACAGATCTAGCCTGCTGGTCTTGATGCAGGATTTGCTGCGTGTGGCCGCTCTGTACATATGCCGGCGGCGGATGTGTGTACTATCGGCGCACAACGCGGGGCCCCACTCTCTCACCACCGGATTTAGCCGAGAGTTGGATGTGTCGGTACATACAGTACGTGTCTCCTTGTTGTTTCTTGTTATTGTGTCTATTGTATTATTGTTGGTGTTTCTTGCACCAGATGTAGGGAATAAGGAGGCGGCTTGACTTTGCGACTTGATGTTGGTAAGTGGTTGATATCCAAAACGATTTGACGACCACCAATCATTCTTTCGTTTTCGTCTTTCAGCTTTGTCATATCGCTCGTCCCATAGTCGCTTTTTTGCGCTGCTCATAGACGTCTTCATTGCTGCCCAACTTCCCGCCATTTCTTATTCCGAGTCGATGAAGATTTCCACGTCTCCAGATTCTGCGACTGGATTTCCCACGAGTCCAGTCTTCGGAAACACCATTCTCATTTGGTGGCGGATAACCACCCAGAAGGACGTCTCCACTCACGCCAGGGAAGCTCCATTTTCCGGATTGGCCGTCATTGTTGATCTCGTCTAACATGGAATGCATTTTGTCGGCAGTCTTTACCGATTGCATCCACGATTTTGTCACTGGCGTAGAGGTATCTACGGGGCGCATCCAGATGTTGTGTTCGGTCGCAGTACGGTCTTCAAGGCACCTGTTCCTTTCTTTGGAAGCGTGGTAAGTTTTCCCTTCTTTGTGAATAGTCTCGGATTCAGCATTAGTTTTTTCAGGGTTCTGCGCTGCCCCCAGACTTGATGGACCGTTCTGGATGTGTGCCCACACTAATCCGAAGGTGAGGCTCCCAGACTCGTCTACGCAGTTGCGGTCGATCAGTGGCCCCTGGCAATAATCCGGCGTCTTCATCTCGGTACGGTGGTCCTGATAGGAATTTGCTGCATAATGATCGCTTCGTTCTTTATGCGAACTAGGTGCGTGAACGGCAGGCCTTATAACGTCGTTGATGTACTGCATCATCTCAAGGAAGTTTCGACGAAGTTCTTGCCTAAATTCACCGAGCTCGACGTACAACGATTTACGATATGTTTCTGCCGCCTGAGCCACTGCCAAGTTGATGGCTGACCTGGTCACAGCGTCCAAATATGGCATTTCGTTCTCCCAGCCAGTTTCTTGTGGTGCAGGAAACTCATACGGTTTTTCCTGTCGTGTGTTCCTCGTTGGCTCTGTAGAGGATTCGTTCGCGAACTGGCTGACATAGCTTGATCGGGTCCACGCCCCAACTTCCGCCGACTGCAGAGAACTGTTTGCACCCTCTCCATAATTGGAAAACTCTGCATCATGCGACCCTAGCACTGGCCCTCTGGACCACAGGTAATGAATACCAGCATACCCTTCCTCAGTCATTTTACTAATTTCTTATCTATTTTTTTCTTAAAGGTATGCCTAACAACTTCGATGCGAGCATAATATATTATTTACGAATGTGACTATAATATAAATTTAATAAATAATAATACATACAAAATTAAATATAGATATAAATATATGTCATAGTAGTAGTAGTAGTAGTAGAAAATTACGCGCGAACTCGAATTATTTCATCATATTATGTTTTGCGTCTTTGCATTGTGGTTGTCGTTCATTTTTCTGCAAGTACTGTTGGAGCGGGGCGACAACGACGCGTCGCCTGTTTTTGTTGCACGACGATGCGTCGCGACGTTGCCGCCGAGTGTGGTTCGAGGTTCGGTATAGGCTGTTAGAAAACGAGCAAGGGAGTATGCTTGTGAGAACGCCTGTGAGCAACACGAAACACGCTACGCTCTAATGGGAGACGAGGAGAATTCGACATCAGAAGTGGGATCAGGCCCTCTACCTTCAACAGTAGATGGACCATGGCATACTATTATGGAAATGCAAAATAAAAATTTAATTGAACTTGTGCGGGCCATACAGACAACGGCATCTGTTGCGGGGCAAAGTAAAACGGTGCAACTACCAAAATTCAACCCAGACAAGGCAGGCGCAATCGCTTCATCGTGGTGTAACAGTGTTGAAATTATTTTGAAAGAAATGGCATTAAAAGGCAGCGCGCTGGTAGTGGCATTAAGTTCAGCACTAGAAGGCAGCGCTTCGCAATGGCTCTCCCAAGTGTGTTACGCTGACATGACATGGCTCGAGTTTAAAGAACTTTTTATCCATCGCTTTGACACAATAGAAACACCAGCCGCCATGTTTCTAAATATGTTGTCTAAACGACCGACTGACGGCGAATGTCTTGCAGTCCATGCAAGCCGCATGGTAACAGAACTAACGACGAAATGGCGCCAAATGGAAACGGAAGAAATTGCTGTGTCCGTCACTCTCGCGTTGCTGGTAAATATTGATAACCGTTTGCAGCGTTTAAGTTTTACATCAAATGTTCGAACCAGAGGCGATTTACAGTCCGAATTGAAAGCGTTCACTTTCAATAAACGGAAAAATGGTTCCACGGAGCAACAAACAGAAACCTATCCTAAACGGCACAAGCAGTCATCTATAGAGTGTCATTTCTGCGGGAAGCTCGGACACAAAATGATTGAATGCAGATTTAGGAAACAACAAAATCAGTTTGCCAACAACAAAGATCGACATGACAGACACGATGGTCATCAACGCGGAAAATCAAGTGTACCTTGCTACAAGTGCGGTGAACAGGGTCACATATCTACCCAATGTGCAAAGAAGGAAGCTGAAGGGAGCAAAACATTCAACCGAGAAAAGCGAGCGGAGCAGTGCAGTGTTGCAGTACCTAAGGGATTCATAAATCATAGAGGCCAAATTTTCGAAATCACGTTTGATTCTGGAGCTGAAAGAAAAGCTAAGTACTAAATTTTCTGGTAAAAGATTTAATAATGTTGTTATGTTAAAAGGCATAGGCAATAGTAGAATATGTAGTACTGTACAGGTTTTAAGTAACGTAAAAATTGACGATTATTGCATTGAAATTTTGTTTTATGTAATAGGCGATGATCATATGCAGAACGATGTTGTTATTGGTCGCGAAATATTAAATCAGGGTTTTGATATTGTCATTTCGTCAAACCAATTTAAAATTTCGAGAACCAAAATAATTAATCTGTGTACCAGCAGTGATTCAGCCGATATTGATGCTGAACTTGATGAACAAGATAAAATAAAACTACATTCATTGTTGGCAAAGTACTCAAATTCTCTTATAAAGGGTATCCCATGTACTAAGGTTAAAGTTGGCGAAATGAAAATAAGATTAATTGATCCAAGAAAGACAGTTCAAAGAAGGCCATATCGATTAAGCCCATGCGAGCGAGATTTAGTTCGAGAAAAAATTGACGAATTGCTGAAATGCAATATAATTAGACCAAGCTGTTCACCTTATGCAAGCCCTATATTACTGGTAAAGAAAAAAAATGGTTCAGATAGGCTTTGTGTTGACTATAGGGAGTTAAATTCAAACACAGTCGCTGATAAATACCCTCTGCCACTCATACAGGATCAAATAAGTAGACTTCGAGGAGCTTATTATTTTACATGTTTAGATATGGCTAGCGGTTATTACCAGATTCCCTTAAATGCAGATTCAATTGAGTATACAGCGTTTGTGACACCCGATGGCCAGTATGAGTTTTTATCTATGCCTTTCGGGCTTAAAAATGCGCCGTCGGTATTTCAACGTTTAGTAATGCAAGCGCTCGGGGATCTTGCAAATTCTTATGTTATCGTCTATATGGACGACATCATGATAACTGCATCAACACAATGTGAGGCGTTAGAAAGGTTACAAATTGTTTTAGATGTTCTGACAGAGGCCGGGTTTTCATTCAACATTACGAAGTGTTCCTTCTTGAAAACATCGGTTCAATATTTAGGCTACAATGTTAGTGCTGGCGAAATTCGCCCAAACCATCAGAAAATTGTTGCGTTGACTGCTCTTCCGCCTCCAAAGTCAGTTACATCGCTTAGGCAATTTATTGGATTAGCAACTTATTTCAAACAGTTTATTAAGGGATTTTCACAGTTGATGAAACCGTTATATTTTTAACGTCAGACAAAAATAAATTTATTTGGAAAGCGGAACATGAACAGATACGGAAAAAGGTTATTTCTACTCTTACTGATAAACCAGTCCTTGTTATTTTTGACCCAAAATATCCAATTGAGTTGCATACGGATGCAAGTTGCAGTGGCTATCCATAGCTATGGTGCAATTTTATTACACAAAATTAACGACAAGCCCCAGGTAATAGAATACTATAGCAAAGCTACTACACCTGCAGAGTCAAGATACCACTCGTACGAGCTGGAAACTTTAGCTGTTGTAAACTCCATCAAATATTTTCGGCATTATTTGTTGGGTAGGAACTTTACTGTTTTTACTGACTGTAACTTTTTAAAGGCGTCAAGAAATAAACAAGATTTGACCCCTAGAGCCCAACGTTGGTGGGCTTATTTGCAATCATTTACATTTGAAATTCAGTATAGAGAAGGGAAAAGAATGGCCCATGTTGACTTTTTGTCAAGAAATCCTATCTCACCCAATTCTACTAGTGCTGTAAAGGTGATTGAAGAGAAGAGAGTTAACTTAGCCGAAATTTCAAGCAACTGGCTCATTGCTGAACAGCGTCGAGACTCGGACATAGCCGAAATCGTGAGCAAATTAAAAGATTGTTCTCTTGCTGAAGATATTGCGAAAACCTATGAACTAAGGGCAGAAGTTCTTTACCGAAAAATACAGAGAAATGGCAGAACACGCTGTTTACCAGTGGTACCGCGTTCCTTCAAATGGTCTGTTATAAACCAGGTGCATGAGTCGATAATGCATTTAGGTTGGGAAAAAACACTAGATAAACTTTACGATTTTTATTGGTTTGACAATATGTCAAAATATGTTAGAAAATTTGTTGACAATTGTATCACCTGCAAAATGTCCAAATCAAACTCAGGAAAAATTCAGGCCGAATTGCATCCAATCCCAAAAGTCAATATTCCTTGGCACACTATCCACATCGATATAACAGGGAAATTAAGTGGCAAGAGTGATCAGAAGGAGTATGTTATTGTTCAAGTAGACGCTTTTACCAAGTATGTCTATCATAGTCATAGCCTTAAATTAGACAGTGAGAGTTGCATAAAAGCTGTTCAATCGGCCGTTTCGTGGTTTGGAGTACCAAACCGAATAATAGCTGACCAGGGAAGGTTTTTTACGGGTGCAAAGTTTAGTCAATTATGTTCAGATCAGAAAATAAACTTGCATTTGATTGCCACCGGGGCTAGTCGAGCTAATGGTCAAGTTGAACGAACCATGAGCACATTAAAAAATATGTTAACGGCGGTTGAAACTGGAACGCAGTCTTGGCAGGACGTGTTAGGGGAGGTGCAGTTGGCAATCAATTGTACAACTAACCGTGTGAGGAAGGCAAGTCCTCTTGAAATGTTATTGGGAAAGGTAGCACGCCCGTTAGGATTACTTCCACCTGGTGACATAGAAAATGATGTTGATTTGTCAAACGTAAGAGCACAAGCTGAAAAGAATGTTTTAGCCACGGCAGTTTATGACAAAGAACGATTTGATAAAAATAAGGCAAAAGTTCTTAGACACAAAGTAGGAGATATTGTGCTACTTAAAAGCGAAGAGAGGCATCAAACCAAGTTGAGCCTAAAATTCAAGGGGCCTTTTGAAATAATACAGGTTCTGGAGGGTGACAGGTACACTTTAAACTCCTTAACCAATAAAAGAAATTATAAATATGCACGTGAAGATTTGAGAAAAATGCCAGAGGGGCAAGTGCCCCAGGAGTTGAATGTGTGTGAAGAGAGCGAAAATGAAAATGTTGAAGCCACTGAAGAAAGTGAAGCACACCAATAAAGGTGATGAAAGATTTACTGCTGGCCAAAGAAAATGGCAGAGTAACAAGACTAGATAAATAATGCAAGCACAAGTGCAAAGCAAACTGATGTTTGTTTTGATCTAAGCGTGTGGGGCATTGAATTTGTAATGTTGAAGAAGAAGAATAATTGATTTTGTTAAAAATTACATTATAGTAAGAATTATGTTAAGATATTGGCTAAGAAGGCTTGATACTGTTTTGTGAAATTAACTTGATAAGTTTATACGAATTGAAATGGAAATATTAAATCTTTTGTTTATAAAAGGAAAATAAATAAATAAATAATAGTAAAATTATAAATAGACAATTGAATGGAACACGAGGTCGTGTTAGAGTCAGGATGGCCGTGTCGTAGTAGTAGTAGTAGTAGTAGTAGAAAATTACGCGCGAACTCGAATCATTTCATAGTACCGTTGGAGCGGGGCGACAACGACGCGTCGCCTGTTTTTGTTGCACGACGATGCGTCGCGACGTTGCCGCCGAGTGTGGTTCGAGGTTCGGTATAGGCTGTTAGAAAACGAGCAAGGGAGTATGCTTGTGAGAACGCCTGTGAGCAACACGAAACACGCTACGCTCTAATGGGAGACGAGGAGAATTCGACATATGAATGTCACTATTTATAAGTTTAACTTAAGAATATAGAAATAAATAAATGTAAATGTTAAATGAATCCTTTTGAATTAAAGCACTAAGCATCGAACATATAGAGTACTCAAACAGCAGAAAATACTGATCTGATGCACTACGGAGACTGGGACCCCTGAACACGAAGTGTTTCACAAGTGAGCGATCGGCTCTCTTCGTTAGAAACCGCGAAAAGCGCACAGCGGCATCAACTCAGTCGCACAACGACAGCGGAACGATGAGCACGGGTGCATTTGTTTGCGCTCTGCGATCGTTTCAATGTGTGCGTGTATGTATGCACGGCGTGCGTATGAATGTATGCGTTGCTAGTGAAGTTTGGCAATAGGCAAATGCTTCGGCCAGCGCGCTGGCAGCCTGAAGTCAATTTTCTGTTTCGGCGTCGAGAGCCAAAAGAGTGAGACACATGGCCGTAGTGAGGGTTTTACGGGCCCCTGTGCAATACTTATCAAGGACTCCTACTTAAATTACCTTAATTAATAAATATATTTGTGTTTACCAAAGGAATTTAAATTAAATTTTTCAAATATATCCGCATTAATAACATTTTTATGTTTGGTAACAGTGATCCCCTGACTGTTGAGAGCCCTTCTGTACCGCACACCCTGCACACTTTTAGCTACGGGCCTGGCCAGCGTGAAATCAACTGTGTGTTTGTTTTTGTTTTTGTCATCGAGTGCTAAGAGACCGAATTACAGTGAGCCACAATGGTTATTTGGCGGCAATAATTTTAGCATCAGAAAACATGTGTATTTATGTTTAATTTTTGAGAAGAGGGATTGAAAATTTATAATTATATTATATTTTGTAGAGCAAAGTTATAATATCAAAAAAAAGTTGTGATAATTATATTTTTTTTGTACATGAGTTTACCAATATTGACAAAATATATGAATTAAAATAAAAAATTCGGAATACATAAATATGTAATTACTAAATAAAATTATCCTCATAGAACAAGACACATGTTTTCAAAAGTTTTAAAATTTTCGCTGCAAGATAACCATTTTTGGGCACTGTGCCTGTCTCTAGGCTCTCGACGCCGAAACAGAAAATTGACTTCACGCTGCCAGCGCGCTGGCCGAAGCATTTGCCTATTGCCAAACTTCACTAGCAACGCATACATTCATACGCAGGCCGTGCATACATACACGCACACATTGAAACGATCGCAGAGCGCAAAGAAATGCACCCGTGCTCATCGTTCCGCTGTCGTTGTGCGACTGAGTTGATGCCGCTGTGCGCTTTTCGCGGTTTCTAACGAAGAGAGATCGCTCACTTGCGAAACACTTCGTGTTCAGGGGTCCCAGTCTCCGCAGTGCATCAGATGAGTATTTTCCGCTGTTTGAGTACTCTATATGTTCGATGCTTAGTGATTAAAGACACACAAAAGAAATAAATGTATGTATATATGTATAATTGATTAAATTGTATGCAAATATAAATAAATAAATATCAAAATTGACTTCTTTTACGATCAATATAATAGTGTAAAGGAGATGAAACGGTGGACTCGCAATCCGACTCCGCGCTTATGGTAGTTATTGTGTAAACAAACAAAACACACTACCGTTCGTCAACTGGTCAAACTGTCACGCAAGTTGACAGTTGCCAGTTAAGGACGCGGCTGGTGTTCGATCGGACCTGCTTTCACTGGGAATGCGTCCCTTCAGCCCGTGAGGCGGTACAGCGCGTATAGCTCTAAGCTTTTACGGGTCACCTGATCCTCATTGAGCCACATTGGCCGAACTGAAGGAACTGGACGCCCAGCGAAGGCAGGCGATTTACTACACTAAACAAAAACGACAAAAACTGTCACATTTGCATGCAACACATTCGGATATTGGACCTGGCCCAGGGCAAGTCCGCGGCACAGTGTTTTCACCACCACTGGTAGAACACGACTCGCGGCCTGCCTGGCAAATACCTCTTACTTACTGATGTTTCTCAGTCCACAACTCCCTGCGCAAACGTGAATATGAACATTCAGCGTGCCGCAGTTTGTTATAATCTAAGTCACATCAGCACAGCTACAGCGAGGCGTCTAAATACCGCTGACTATCAATTTTAGCAAAGATTTCGGCACAGAATTAACTGGCCTACAGCTTTGCTCCTTTTTGAAAATTGGGCACCATTATGTTACGGACTGCTTTTTGTCGGTAGAGCCGCGCCAGCTAGCTCAATAGAATGTTTAGGGGAGGGTGGTGGTGGGTTCTTTCTCCAGCCCTGCAATCCGCACCAAAATATCGATAATCATCGGTATTTACACAAAAGACGCATCACTGACAAAAGGTAAACAAACCAAATGCACAAAATACATATTTTAAAACATTTCAATTTATTTACAGGCACAAACTACTCTACGAGGGACAATTAGACGACAACAACTGCCATCGGTGACCGCGCACCCACCCACCCTTGTGATGCTCCTGCCCAGGAGTTTCGGAGCATCACCCAAGTCGGCGAGCCCGTTCCTGGCCAACTAAGTCGGCCCCATCTCCCCCTAAAAAGGTAATATAGCAGTTCATTACTTTTCTATATTTTATACATTTATTTATTATATCCTAATCCTGTCATCCTTTTCTACCCACGTGGACTTAATATGCAAAATCCAAACTAACGCAAAATTAAAATTAATGACATTTTATATCTAAAAAATTATAACTAATGGAACATATTTTGTTTCTTTTCAGGTCATGGACGCGCAGGTCACCGCCAGGCAAGAGAATATATATGCCTGCAGGCAAAGACGGGCCTGCGGCAGCTGAGATGGACGTGCTGTTGATGTTTGTGGTTGCTGCTGCTACAGATCTGGCCTGCTGGTCTTGATGCAGGATTTGCTGCGTGTGGCCGCTCTGTAGATATGCCGGCGGCGGATCTGTGTACTGCACTGGCGGGACAACTATTTTTAACGGGGCCCTGGCGGATCCCTACAAGGACCGGACTCACCAGGGCAAACGTTGAAAAATTTAATTTAAATTCCTTTGGTAAACACAAATATATTTATTAATTAAGGTAATTTAAGTAGGAGTCCTTGATAAGTATTGCACAGGGGCCCGTAAAACCCTCACTACGGCCATGTGTCTCACTCTTTTGGCTCTCGACGCCGAAACAGAAAATTGACTTCACGCTGCCAGCGCGCTGGCCGAAGCATTTGCCTATTGCCAAACTTCACTAGCAACGCATACATTCATACGCAGGCCGTGCATACATACACGCACACATTGAAACGATCGCAGAGCGCAAAGAAATGCACCCGTGCTCATCGTTCCGCTGTCGTTGTGCGACTGAGTTGATGCCGCTGTGCGCTTTTCGCGGTTTCTAACGAAGAGAGCCGATCGCTCACTTGCGAAACACTTCGTGTTCAGGGGTCCCAGTTTCCGTAGTGCATCAGATGAGTATTTTCCGCTGTTTGAGTACTCTATATGTTCGATGCTTAGTGATTAAAGACACACAAAAGAAATAAATGTATGTATATATGTATAATTGATTAAATTGTATGCAAATATAAATAAATAAATATCAAAATTGACTTCTTTTACGATCAATATAGTGTAAAGGAGATGAAACGGTGGACTCGCAATCCGACTCCGCGCTTATGGTAGTTATTGTGTAAACAAACAAAACACACTACCGTTCGTCAACTGGTCAAACTGTCACGCAAGTTGACAGTTGCCAGTTAAGGACGCGGCTGGTGTTCGATCGGACCTGCTTTCACTGGGAATGCGTCCCTTCAGCCCGTGAGGCGGTACAGCGCGTATAGCTCTAAGCTTTTACGGGTCACCTGATCCTCATTGAGCCACATTGGCCGAACTGAAGGAACTGGACGCCCAGCGAAGGCAGGCGATTTACTACACTAAACAAAAACGACAAAAACTGTCACATTTGCATGCAACACATTCGGATATTGGACCTGGCCCAGGGCAAGTCCGCGGCACAGTGTTTTCACCACCACTGGTAGAACACGACTCGCGGCCTGCCTGGCAAATACCTCTTACTTACTGATGTTTCTCAGTCCACAACTCCCTGCGCAAACGTGAATATGAACATTCAGCGTGCCGCAGTTTGTTATAATCTAAGTCACATCAGCACAGCTACAGCGAGGCGTCTAAATACCGCTGACTATCAATTTTAGCAAAGATTTCGGCACAGAATTAACTGGCCTACAGCTTTGCTCCTTTTTGAAAATTGGGCGCCATTATGTTACGGACTGATTTTTGTCGGTAGAGCCGCGCCAGCTAGCTCAATAGAATGTTTAGGGGAGGGTGGTGGTGGGTTCTTTCTCCAGCCCTGCAATCCGCACCAAAATATCGATAATCATCGGTATTTACACAAAAGACGCATCACTGACAAAAGGTAAACAAACAAAATGCACATAAAATACATATTTTAAAACATTTCAATTTATTTACAGGCACAAACTACTCTACGAGGGACAATTAGACGACAACAACTGCCATCGGTGACCGCGCACCCACCCACCCTTGTGATGCTCCTGCCCAGGAGTTTCGGAGCATCACCCAAGTCGGCGAGCCCGTTCCTGGCCAACTAAGTCGGCCCCATCTCCCCTAAAAAGGTAATATAGCAGTTCATTACTTTTCTATATTTTATACATTTATTTATTATATCCTAATCCTGTCATCCTTTTCTACCCACGTGGACCTAACATGCAAAATCCAAACTAACGCAAAATTAAAATTAATGACATTTCATATCTAAAAAATTATAACTAATGGAACATATTTTGTTTCTTTTCAGGTCATGGACGCGCAGGTCACCGCCAGGCAAGAGAATATATATGCCTGCAGGCAAAGAAGGGCCTGCGGCAGCTGAGATGGACGTGCTGTTGATGTTTGTGGTTGCTGCTGCTACAGATCTGGCCTGCTGGTCTTGATGCAGGATTTGCTGCGTGTGGCCGCTCTGTAGATATGCCGGCGGCGGATCTGTGTACTGCACTGGCGGGACAACTATTTTTAAAGGGGCCCTGGCGGATCCCTACAAGGACCGGACTCACCAGGGCAAACGTTGAACTATAAGGAACTTCCTCGACTATCAGGATCTTCCGCTTAAGTTCGCACTTCTTGATCCGCCAGTAGATTTGCTATACCAGGGCAGCTGTGTTCATCGATACATGGCTATCGACACTCGGTATGAACATAGCTCATTTGCAGAATTCAACAGTACCCACTATTTCAATCCGGCAGAGCGACGAAATAAATGGGGCATTCTTCATTTGCTGGGCCGGCACAAATCTTGCCAAGCAGTCCAACAGGCGCACAACACGGGGCCCCACTCTCTCACCACCGGATTTAGCCGAGAGTTGGATGTGTCGGTACATACAGTACGTGTCTCCTTGTTGTTTCTTGTTATTGTGTCTATTGTATTATTGTTGGTGTTTCTTGCACCAGATGTAGGGAATAAGGAGGCGGCTTGACCTTTTTAGGGGAGATGGGGCCGACTTAGTTGGCCAGGAACGGGCTCGCCGACTTGGGTGATGCTTCGAAACTCCTGGGCAGGAGCATCACAAGGGTGGGTGGGTGCGCGGTCACCGATGGCAGTTGTTGTCGTCTAATTGTCCCTCGTAGAGTAGTTTGTGCCTGTAAATAAATTGAAATGTTTTAAAATATGTGTTTTATGTGCATTTTTTTTGTTTACCTTTTGTCAGTGATGCGTCTTTTGTGTTAATACCTATGATTATCGATATTGTGGTGCGGATTGCAGGGCTGGAGAAAGAACCCACCACCACCCCCCCAAGTGATAATAAGCTAGCTGGCGCGGCTCTACAGACAAAAAGCAGTCCGTAACATAATGGCGCCCAATTTTCAAAAAGGAGCAAAGATGTAGGCCAGTTAATTCTGTGCCGAAATCTTTGCTAAAATGGATAATGGATAGCGGTATTTAGACGCCTCGCTGTAGCTGTGCTGATGTGAGTTAGGTTATAACAAACTGCGGCACGCTGAATGTTCATATTCACGTTTGCGCAGGGAGTTGTGGACTGAGAAACATCAGTAAGTAAGAGGAATTTGCCAGGCAGGCCGCGAGTCGTGTTCTACCAATGGTGGTGAAAACACTGTGCCGCGGACTTGCCCTGGGCCAGGTCCAATATCCGAATGTGTTGCATGCAAATGTGACCGTTTTTGTTTAACGTAGTAAATCGCCTGCCTTCGCTGGGCGTCCAGTTCCTTCAGTTCGGCCAATGTGGCTGAATGAGGATCAGGTGACCCGTAAAAGCTTAGAGCTATACGCGCTGTACCGCCTCACGGGCTGAAGGGACGCATTCCCAGTGGAAGCAGGTCCGATCGAACACCAGCCGCGTCCTTAACTGGCAACTGTCAACTTGCGTGACAGTTTGACCAGTTGACGAACGGCAGTGTGTTTTGTTTGTTTACACAATAACTACCATAAGCGCGGAGTCGGATTGCGAGTCCACCGTTTCATCTCCTTTACACTATATTGATCGTAAAAGAAGTCAATTTTGACATTTATTTATTTATATTTGCATACAATTTAATCAATTATACATATATACATACATTTATTTCTTTTGTGTGTCTTTAATTCAAAAGGATTCATTTAACATTTACATTTATTTATTTCTATATTCTTAAGTTAAACTTATAAATAGTGACATTCACATATGTATATTTATATCTATATTTAATTTTGTATGTATTATTATTTATTAAATTTATATTATAGTCACATTCGTAAATAATATATTATGCTCGCATCGAAGTTGTTAGGCATATCTTTAAGAATAAAATATATAAGAAATTAGTAAAATGACTGAGGAAGGGTATGCTGGTATTCATTACCTGTGGTCCAGAGGGCCAGTGCTAGGGTCGCATGATGCAGAGTTTTCCAATTATGGAGAGGGTGCAAACAGTTCTCTGCAGTCGGCGGAAGTTGGGGCGTGGACCCGCAGGCCAGATCTGTAGCAGCAGCAACCACAAACATCAACAGCACGTCCATCTCAGCTGCCGCAGGCCCGTCTTTGCCTGCAGGCATATATATTCTCGTGCCTGGTGGTGACCTGCGCCATGTCCATGACCTGAAAAGAAACAAAATATGTCCCATTAGTTATAATTATACCCTTCGACCATTGAAAATGGTCAAAAAAGGGTATACTAACTTTGTGCAAATGTATGTAACAGGCAGAAGGAGGCGTGGCAGACCCCATAAAGTATATATATTCTTGCTCAGGATCACAAACCGAGTCGATTGAGCCATGTCTGTCTGTCTGTCTGTCTGTCTGTGTGAACGCACAGATCTCATCTATTATAAAAGCTAGAGTTACCAAATTTGGCAGGAAGACTCCTGTGTACTATGAGCAGATGAAGTTTATTTCAAATGTTAGGTGCCACGCCCACCGCCCCCACAAATCCATAATTTAATTTTGAACTTAATTTGTAAGCGCTGTATAAAAGATACAACTTTCTGACTTTAACATATACTAAGCTGAACGAAATATCTACGTAGTGTCCAAATCACAATCCGATCGCACAATAAACACAGAAATTATTTATGAAAATATGAGCACAAAACTAAGTGCTTCTGTCAGCTAACAAGGGAGGCGGGCGAGCGCGAAGCGCGAGTGCCATCTGTCGGGATTAATTTCAAAGCATGTGCATATGCATTTGTGTATGAATTTAACAAATTAAACTACACGGGAACATAGGTCGTAGGGTATCCCACTGTCGCGTTTTGCGCGACTATTGTTCTCGTTTTTTAGATATAAATTGTCATTAATTTTAATTTTGCGTTAGTTTGGATTTTGCATGTTAGGTCCAAGTGGGTAGGAAAGGATGACAGGATTAGGATATAATAAATAAATGTATAAAATATAGAAAAGTAATGAACTGCTAATTACCTTTTTAGGGGAGATGGGGCCGACTTAGTTGGCCAGGAACGGGCTCGCCGACTTGGGTGATGCTCCGAAACTCCTGGGCAGGAGCATCACAAGGGTGGGTGGGTGTGCGGTCACCGATGGCAGTTGTTGTCGTCTAATTGTCCCTCGTAGAGTAGTTTGTGCCTGTAAATAAATTGAAATGTTTTAAAATATGTATTTTATGTGCATTTTGTTTGTTTACCTTTTGTCAGTGATGCGTCTTTTGTATAAATACCGATGATTATCGATATTTTGGTGCGGATTGCAGGGCTGGAGAAAGAACCCACCACCACCCTCCCCTAAACATTCTATTGAGCTAGCTGGCGCGGCTCTACCGACAAAAAGCAGTCCGTAACATAATGGCGCCCAATTTTCAAAAAGGAGCAAAGCTGTAGGCCAGTTAATTCTGTGCCGAAATCTTTGCTAAAATTGATAGTCAGTGGTATTTAGACGCCTCGCTGTAGCTGTGCTGATGTGACTTAGATTATAACAAACTGCGGCACGCTGAATGTTCATATTCACGTTTGCGCAGGGAGTTGTGGACTGAGAAACATCAGTAAGTAAGAGGTATTTGCCAGGCAGGCCGCGAGTCGTGTTCTACCAGTGGTGGTGAAAACACTGTGCCGCGGACTTGCCCAGGGCCAGGTCCAATATCCGAATGTGTTGCATGCAAATGTGACCGTTTTTCTCGTTTTTGTTTAACGTAGTAAATCGCCTGCCTTCGCTGGGCGTCCAGTTCCTTCAGTTCGGCCAATGTGGCTGAATGAGGATCAGGTGACCCGTATAAGCTTAGAGCTATACGCGCTGTACCGCCTCACGGGCTGAAGGGACGCATTCCCAGTGAAAGCATGTCCGATCGAACACCAGCCGCGTCCTTAACTGGCAACTGTCAACTTGCGTGACAGTTTGACCAGTTGACGAACGGCAGTGTGTTTTGTTTGTTTACACAATAACTACCATAAGCGCGGAGTCGGATTGCGAGTCCACCGTTTCATCTCCTTTACACTATATTGATCGTAAAAGAAGACAATTTTGACATTATTTATTTATTTATATTTGCATACAATTTAATCAATTATACATATATACATACATTTATTTCTTTTGTGTGTCTTTAATTCAAAAGGATTCATTTAACATTTACATTTATTTATTTCTATATTCTTAAGTTAAACTTATAAATAGTGACATTCACATATGTATATTTATATCTATATTTAATTTTGTATGTATTATTATTTATCCAGAGGGCCAGTGCCAGGGTCGCATGATGCAGAGTTTTCCAATTATGGAGAGGGTGCAAACAGTTCTCTGCAGTCGGCGGAAGTTGGGGCGTGGACCCGCAGGCCAGATCTGCAACCACAAACATCAACAGCACGTCCATCTCAGCTGCCGCAGGCCCGTCTTTGCCTGCAGGCATATATATTCTCGTGCCTGGTGGTGACCTGCGCCATGTCCATGACCTGAAAAGAAACAAAATTTGTCCCATTAGTTATAATTATACCCTTCGACCATTGAAAATGGTCAAAAAAGGTTATACTAACTTTGTGCAAATGTATGTAACAGGCAGAAGGAGGCGTGGCAGACCCCATAAAGTATATATATTCTTGCTCTGTCTTTAATTCAAAAGGATTCATTTAACATTTACATTTATTTATTTCTATATTCTTAAGTTAAACTTATAAATAGTGACATTCACATATGTATATTTATATCTATATTTAATTTTGTATGTATTATTATTTATTAAATTTATATTATAGTCACATTCGTAAATAATATATTATGCACGCATCGAAATTGTTAGGCATACCTTTAAGAAAAAAATAGATAAGAAATTAGTAAAATGACTGAGGAAGGGTATGCTGGTATTCATTACCTGTGGTCCAGAGGGCCAGTGCCAGGGTCGCATGATGCAGAGTTTTCCAATTATGGAGAGGGTGCAAACAGTTCTCTGCAGTCGGCGGAAGTTGGGGCGTGGACCCGCAGGCCAGATCTGCAACCACAAACATCAAGCTATGTCAGCCAGTTCGCGAACGATCAAGCTATGTCAGCCAGTTCGCGAACGAATCCTCTATAGAGCCAACGA
>JAEIGL010000295.1:0-13785 GCA_018903715.1 Zaprionus davidi
CATCCCGGACCGGAGGGACTGGGATGCTGGCAACCATCAGTGACCCTCATGGCATACACTGGTATACCGATGGGTCAAGGACTGATCAGGTTGAAGCTGGGATACATGGTCCCAACTCCAAAACCTCGATTGCTATGGGCAAATGGCCCACAGTCTTTCAATAGATAGTTCATGCCATAGAGTTCTGCTGTCATCTTATCCTTGAGATGGGGATCAGAGGAGCAAATATTTACATCTTCTCAGATAGCCAAGCTGCCATACTAGCCCTCTCCTCAAAAAGAGTAGGCTCGCGTATGGTGGCTGACTGTTGGAACTGCCTCCAGAGGCTCTCCAATAGGAACAAAGTCACCCTCCTGTGGGTACCTGGACACTCCGGTTTCCAAGGCAACGAGCTAGCTGATGAACTAGCGAGGGCGGGGTCATCAGCCCCTCTGCATGGCCCGGAACCCTTCTGCGGCGTGGGGTGGTCAACCATCTCATCCCTTGTGAAAGCATGGGCGATTAGGTTGACCGAACGCTATTGGTTCTTCCAACCAGGGATGAGGCAGGCTAGAGAGCTTACGAATCCCTCGGTTAAACGAAGAACAATCTTACTCTCCAGGAGAGATCTCTATCTCCTTATTGGCTACCTTAGTGGCCACCACGTGGTGAACTATCACCTCGCAAAAATGCGTCTGTCCTCAGACACAGAATGCAAGCTCTGTAGAGAGGACGACGAAACCACCAAATACATCTTGTGTGATTGTCCAGCCTTGGTATGGATCAGGAGGAAGCATCTGCACGTGGAAATCGCAGTTCCCGAGCAAATTGTCCGTTCCTCGACGAAAGATCTGTTATGCTTCATTAGGGAAGCAGAACAGCTTTTGTCAAGATAGGGAGAGCACTATAGGTACAAAAGATCGTTTTTGGTCGCAGTGCCTCGCACCTTCTCTGCTGGGAGACTCCCTCTTTAAAATAATATTAATAATAATCTACACCAATTCAAACCAAGAAAGGAGGGGGTGTTGATGGAAGTATGTTTATGAAGTTAAAACAGGAGAAACCAACGAATTAGTTGAACGATTACAACTTTTAATAGCTTCACAAGCTGCTGGTAATAACAATCATACCAATGAAATTCTATCAATAACAGAAGAGTTGCGTGAAGAGAAAATAATATACTAATAAATACAGTAGTTATCCAGACATTTCAATTATTATCAAAATGTCTATTGACAAGTTTGGTCATTTTCGAGTAATAGACAGTTTTCTTCAATTATCAAAAGAGAACTTGAAAACCTAACAGGTGTGTATCTTAATATTGACGGACATATAAATGTACAACAAAATCGAATCAAAAATAGCAAATCTCGATAGAGTTATGAATACAATTATCGAGTAAAATGAATAACTTAACTAGTTTTGTGAACAAACATTTAAAAAAACCTGCTGTAAAATACAAATAGATGGTTCGCTGATTCTGGGTAAAAATGAATATGGTCAATCTCCTGAAAAAAGAGATGAAGAATATCCAGAAGTTATAATAACGCCCCATAAAATATTCAATTATATTATTATATTCAATTGCTACTTACAATCATATTCAAAACACTTAGGAAAGGTGTTGAAAAATTTGAAGTTTTATTCATTGACTCTGATGGTAATCTGAATGGAAAGAAGAAAATATTTAAAAATTGTCTAACACCCATAAATGAAAACGATTTAACATCAAAACAGTATGTTGATGAAGAACTAGAAAAAGTTGTAAGAATTATAACTACTTCAATTTCTAACGAACGGCGTCAAACAAAAAATAAGAAAAGAACATTAATTACAGAGATTGAGACAAACATTCTCGACTTCAACAAAAGAATTCCTAACTTAGAGACAATTGTGCAAAAACGAATTGAAGAATTGGATGGTATAGAACAAGATATTTTTGACTGCATTAGCATTAACACTACTCTTAAAAGTGAAACCGAGAGCATAGAAAGGGTTAAACCTTTCACACATCATTAAAACTAAATTAGAATATGAAGCAGAAGAAGAAGTCAATGGGGAAGAATAGTTTAAGGAGGTCAACGATGATGTCAACAACAACAACAACAACGAAAATGTTACCATCAAAAGCGAGAAATAGTGAATGAATTACATCGAGCATCAATCAATAATTTTAAGCGACGTAGAGTAATCGTGAAGGGTATCAACGACTTATGGCAAGCTAATTTAGTTGAAATGGGTGCATACAGCTCATCGAATAATGGGTTCTGCTATCTTCTAACTGTTATAGATTGTTTTTCAAAATATGCGTGGGGTCTAGCATTAAAAACAAAAAATGCTAAAGAAGTAGCACAGGCAATGGAAAAAATATTCAAGTCTGGTCGTGGTGCACCAAAAAATGTACAAACTGATAACGGAAGTGAATTCTATAATACACATTTTAAGGCATTAATGCACTCTTATGAAATCAACCACTACTCTACATTCAGTTCCCTAAAGGCGTCAATTGTTGAACGTTTTAATAGAACACTGAAAGAACTCATGTGGTGTGAGTTCAGTTTTAATGGATCATATAAGTGGGTTCAAATATACAAGCAACTAATTGATATATATAATAATCGAAAGCATAGAACCATACAAGAGAAACCAACTAATATAACCAAGGCTAATGAGGAAAAAATTCTAAAGACAGCATATAATCATATAAAAATATTTATTGACAAAAACTTGCGTTAAGGTGATCTTGTGCGTATCAGTAAATACAAACATGTATTTGAAAAGGGCTATACTCCATATTGGACAACAGAAATTTTGTCAACATTCTCTAACTCTTAAATTTTTTTATTCCTATCTAAAAGATCAGCATCATACAAGTTTATTTCTTCCTCAGCCTTACGTTTCTGTATCTTATAATGACCGTGAGCTATTGTGTTATGCAAATCTGGTTCTAAGACTCTTTTATCATCTTTGCTATATAGGACTATTTTTAAAATTGTACTTGTCTTAAGCACATGGTTATCTGATCTAATCAACGACATTGTACCTCTCTTTTTTCACCAGTATTTAAACATTTTTTATAATCAGCAAAGCCGATTCGCTTAACACAACTTGCCTTAACCCCTTTAGACTTTTTTACTTCTTGACCGCCAGGAACAAGAAATGAGTACATTTTTGAACGTAAGCCTACGAATTCACTCATAGGCTTCTCATTCAACTCATCTTTAAAAAACCCTAAGCGTTTCTTGTTAACGATGCTAAAACCGTATTTATTTAAGAGAACTGAATGATAATCAGATGTATCAAATTTCATTGGAATATCTTCACGTATATCAGCGTAAAAATCATTTGTTCGTGTATATGAAAGAGTCTGTATTAATCGTGTATATGAATGAGTCTGTATCCATATAGTTTAGGCGTACAGATTCTCTGAATTTCGGTTTCATATACTGATAATGAAAATCATACATTTTCCATTTTGAAATGCCTAGCACAGCAAACCCTAAATAAATAGGCTTATCGTAATAAACATTTAACTTACGCATTTGGAATGCGCAAAAATTATCTTTAAAATATTTCATCTCTTTTGCAGCCAGAGGAGCCGGCTGGTGTTGCACTTTCCCATTCAGTAATTAATCTCTCATTAACCCTTTTCTCAACGTTTTCCATAGCCTTTCCATAGACTGCATTATTGAGAAGTTTAAAAAAATCTTTCTCAAACGAATTCTTAGCATTTGTTCTATGCAAAGTGTTAAGATCGATGTACGGTTGCAGCCAAGGTTTTTAAAACATCGTACACTTCTATGGATTTTTTTTAAATTAATTCATTTTCTAGACACTGTTTTAGTGTCCTGTAATGGATTACATAGTTTGACTTATGTTCTAAGTCAGCTATTAACATTTTAACATGTGAATTGGGAGTGGGTTTTTTGTTTTTCGGACAGAACGGAAGATCATTATGTTCATTATAAATTGAAATGGGGTACTCTAGATCTACCTCAAGAATATATCCATATTCAGACTCATCGTCTATGCTAAAGACATCAAAGTCTTCTAGACTATCTAGATCTAACCACTCGAACCCACCATATGGTAACGGCTGTGATATTGCCCAACCATATAAATTATTAGCGTCTAAATATACCAGATATGAAGAATCTTTTGTTTCATCATATTTCCGTAGATATTTATTATTCGCTTTTGTATATTTTTTGGTGCATTGCACTTGACCGTCACGTATACCTGATTGAATGAATCTATACATATCAATGTCTGTAAGAAGATCCAATTCAATCTTGGTACTTTTTAACATGGCGTCCCAAGATAGCCCTGGAGTAGTGAAGCACTGAGCAGGGTCTAGAGAGTATATGTTAATACATAATTCCCTGAAGTTTTCAAAGATGTCTGCCAATAGCAGAACATCAGTTTTCAAGTACAACTCTAAATAATCTTTTAGAGTTGTACATGAAAACGTGTTCCAAACATTCAGAGCATGTGTATAACTTTCTTCTGAACATTCAGATTCAGTTAAATTACTATAAAAAGCTTCTCTTGGTGGTAGAGAAGTTTCTTCATATTATTTCTTGTAACGGACATTTGCGAATCATCTAGGTTAGAAGCTAATTTATCTAACGAAGATGACATGAAACGGAAAGAATCTAGTAAACGAATCTCTAATTTCTTTCCATCGGACATTGGAAAAAATTTTGAAACAGATATATACTGTTCCTTATTGAGGGGCACTACGTTAAGTTGTCCAGGTATATTTGAAAACTCGTTAATAAACAAGTGAGAATCATACCTAGTGAAATGATGAAAAAATACTGGTATAAAATTAGGTACTTTGTACTTCAAGTTACAGGAATTGTGTGCAGCACCCCTGAATTTACCTGTAAAATGGCAATGATCTCTAACTCTATCTTCTAACAGGGGTGCTGCACATATAAAACAATTATTGCTCTCCTGAAATTCGACTTCGTCATCAAAAGACATTTATTAATCGGAACATTTTTTGAAAAATACCTATCATAAATATTTGTGAGATTCTCTACTAAGCTATCTATAAATGCTGAACTGGCCCTCTCACTTGTTTCTAACATAAAGCTACTTAATTCATTACTATATGCACACTTTAAATAGTATACATATGATATAAGTAAATGTAAATTAATATTTATCATTTTATCACACACACTATCATTCTTCGGTTGAAGAATGGCTTCGAAATCAGCGTAGACTGCGAATGGTACCTTAACTTCCTTCTGATAGTTCTTATAACGAAAAACTGTATTTTGTCCAGTCGGTAGTTGATACACCTTCTTACTGCAGATCTCGTGATGAGGACTAGTTGCTGCCTCACTCGAAGAATAGTTCAAGCAAATATTACAGAACCATTGTCTACACATTTGAGCCACAGCCTGTAATCTTACCAATCTATGAAGAAAATATATATATGTTGGAGAAGAAGATGTTGTTTTAAAAACGGCGCCTTATTGAAGTTTATTTAAGATTTATCGATAAGAGAACCAGGGTTGTAATTGACTGTGAAATCTTGATACATACTCGTATTAAGATCGAGTGTGGCCTCCGTAGAGTTGCCAGAGAGTTGCTACGCGTGGGTATAAGAAGAAGAGAAGTAACGCGCAAAAAGAGCAATTAGAAAAAGGCTATACAAGGGACTTACTACACAATTCAAAAACGACGATATTATGGAAGAAGATATTAATAAGTCTCCGTCATCAGAAGTGGGATCCAATTCGCGTTAAGGAAACATGGAAGATCAACTGCGCATATTGATGGAACACCAACGTCAAAGTTTCTTAGAATTGGCAAAGACTTTGCAAGCATCGGCACGCGAGCCGACACAAAATGGCGTCGTAAGTTTGCCAAAATTTAACGCCAACATTCCAGGCGCTGCCGCTACTCAATGGTGTGCGACAGTTGACATTGTTTTAAGTGAGAAACCACTGGAAGGCAGTGCTATAATATTGGCATTAACTAAATCGCTGGAAGGAAGCGCATCCCAATGGCTATCTCAACTGTGCTATGCAGGTGTGACCTGGCTGCAATTTAAGCAATTATTTCAACAGCGTTATGGACATACTGAGACGTTAGCCGCTATGTTTTTACAACTACTAAACAGTCGCCATAGTAATGGTGAATGCCTTGCGCTATGTGCCAGTCGCATGGTGACGTCGTTAGTTAGCAAATGGAAGGACTTGGACACTGAGAAGATTGCTGTATCTGTGGTTTTGGGATATTTGGCCAACTTTGATCGTCGATTGCATAGAATAACATACACTGCTGAGATCAACAGCAGACGCGACTTGCAGGCTGAGTTACAGGTTTTTGCGTTTGACAAGCGTACACATTATTTTGGGAACGAGGAATCTGGAGCAAAGCGACACAAGTTTGCTTCAATCAAGTGTCATCTTTGTGGTAAGATGGGCCACAAAATGAATGATTGCAGAAACCGAAAACAGAGCACTGGTATGCCGAGGCAGGATCAACGAGGAAGTCAACCATTTCAACAACATTCTAAGGGCAATATAATTTGCTATCGTTGTCAGGAGCAAGGTCATATAGCTTCACAATGCCCGAAAAACATGACAACTGGAGGAGCTGGAGGGCGTAACGAAAAGAGGGCTGAGCTGTGCGTGGTGAATTAGCCGAAGACAAGTATGATGTTACGAGGTGAGAACTTTCCAATTATTTTCGATTCTGGAGCGGAGTGCTCATTAGTTAAATAAAGTTTCTCTAACAAGCTAAGCGGGAAAAAGAAAAATAATGTTGTAAGCTTGAAAGGTATCGGAAAAGGTAATGTTTGTAGTACAATGCAGATTGATAATAATATCCTTATTAATAGAAATAGTCTAAATGTAAAATTTCATGTATTGTATTGGGACGAGAAGTGTTAGCTCAGGGATACGCTGCAGTAGTGTCTTGTGAGGGAGCTGAAATAATTAAATCGAAAGACTGTAAAACAAAAACTGTAAATACGTGCTCTACATTAGTAGACAACTCACTTGATAAAATAGGAAGCGATGTATATGGTGAAGATAAAAATGAAGTAATAACATTGTTAAAATCCTACGCAAATTCGTTTATAATGGGAACGCCTCACATTCGTGTCAATTCTGGTGAAATGATAATTCGATTAATTGTGTAAGGAAGCTTTTCATGCTGGGGTATACTCAGTCTCGCCCAGGGCCACTTTACAGAACATTTCGAAAGTGCCGAGACCTGAGACGGAGAATATGTACCTCTTTTAGGGCGGAAAAGTGATTTCCTAGGGTCTAGGGGAAAGAAAATCGGACCATGCCTCGGTGTATACCGAGTCCTTCTGCCTTACGTACGTGCTGCAGCGGCTAGGCCGGCTGGCTAATGGTTGGCGTCAACTGCGGGGAATCATACAAACGTTTCAGCTGGCTCCGCGCATCTACTCTCGCTGCTCAGTTGACCTTGGAACCTGGTTATGCACCAAGGCGTCCAAGTTCACTGACTTGCGTCTGCTCCAAAAGTTCCGATAGGTATGATGTGGTTAATACCTGCTTTCATACCTAGCAGAACTTTGGCACAGTCGTAGAAGGTTGGTGCACCAGCCTCACGAATGAAGTACCCCCGCACTCCTGCCTCAACTTGTATCTAATTATTAGTAAAACGCACCATTTTTATTCTATTTCTTTATTTTTTCATTTAATCAGTTTCCCTGCCTACACCGTAGCCTGCTCTGTTCTTTTGTCTCTCTCGCTTAGTTTCCCTGCCTGCTAATTATTGGCTCACCCTTTTTGGTAGTATCTGTCTGTGTCCAACGACGGTTTTCTCGGTAGCAGTGTTTTTCTCCTTGTTGTCCTTCGGCGTAGTTTGAGCTCTTTGGTCGCTGTTGTTGTTCCTCTGTGTGCCTCTGTGGATCTTGGACGGCTGCGTTCCTGTTGTTTTCTCTCGCGTTGACACTTAACCGGATTTTTTGTACTCAAGTTTGTCGAGGAGATACGCACGTTCACTCGCTGCACTAGTTATCTCGGGACTATCCTTCTTCCTTCCCATGCCAGCTTTCACCTCCTCTGCAGTCGACGTCGCTCAGCTTAGATTTCCCGTGTTTGGTTGGGTGTGCGAACTTTTCTCTCACGGTGTATTTAGTTCGCACGTGTATGTGTGGGTGTGTTACGTCTTGTTCTCCCGTGTCGTTCACCGCTCATTTGTAGTTTGCCGTTGATCAGCTGTTCTTTCGTTTACGCTCGCGCTCTGGTTGCGCTTTTCGCTCTTTGTCGCGTTGCGCTTGCGCTCTGGCTGCGCTTGTCGCTCTTTTGTCGCGTTGCGCTTTCGCTCTCTTCTGTGTCAGCTGCGCTTGCCCTTGCTTTGTGTGTGCGTTCTCTCTCGTGTGCGTTGTCGTTGCTTGTGCTCACTCTGTGCGTGTTCATCGTGTTCGTTTTCTCTCTTTGTTGTTGGGTGAGTGACCGTGCACTTTTCTGATGTGCGCTCTCCTTGAGCTTATGAGCGCTCTCCCTGAGCTACCCTATATTACGCTACTGGTGCGGCCTATCGGTTTTGTAGTTTCTATGTAACCTGCCTATCAGATACCCTTCATTAAGTTAAGAATGAAATAATATATACAACAAAATATATTTTTGTGAGACTCACAATTTTGAGTCCTCACAATTGATGAGACTAAAACTGTACAGAGAAGACCATATAGATTGAGTCTCAGTGAGAGAGATGTAGTTCGAAACAAAGTTCAAGAATTGTTAAAGTTATTAGACCAAGTAACTCCCCTTTTGCGAGCCCTGTTTTATTGGTGAAAAAGAAGAATGGATTAGCAAGGATTTGTGTGGATTATAGAGAATTAAATTCAAATACAGTCGCCGAGAGGTTTCCGTTACCATTAATAGCTGATCAGATAGCCAGGTTGCGAGGCGCAAAATTCTTTACCTGTTTGGACATGAGTTTCTGTCGATGCCATTTGGACTCAAGAATGCACCATCAGTCTTCCAAAGAGCAGTCATTAAGGCGTTAGGCGAAATCGCTTATGCGTATGTCATTGTGTACATCGATGACATAATGATTGTAGCTCCAAATAAAGAATATTGGCTGGGTTTTCATTCAATGCTGAAAAATGGTTCTTCTTAAGGACTTCTGTCCAATATTTAGGATTCGAAGTGCGAGCGGGAGAGATTAGTCCAAATCCGCGTAAAATAGAATCCCTGAATGCTTTACCACCTCCTAGGTCCGTAACAACATTAAGACAGTTTATTGGTTTAGCATCGTACTTCCGACAGTTTGTTCCCGGATTTTCACAGTTAAAGAAGCCTCTATATTTTCTTACTTCAGAGAAAAATAAGTTCGAGTGGAATATAGAACATGAGGAGATTCGTAAGAAAATTATTTACATTCTTACAAATAACCTGGTTTTGATTATCTTTGACCCACAGTATCCGATTGAATTGCACACCGATGCAAGTGCAATCGGATATGAGGCTATACTCTTGCATAGAATTGAAAGTAAACCGTATTTAGTGGAATATTACAGTAAGACAACAAGTGAATCTAAATATACCTCATATGAGTTGGAAACACTTTATGTATTTATTTATTTATTTAATGTCGACTGATAAAAGTTACAATAAAAATTAAGAATAAAAATTGAATTAGAATTAAAAGATTATTAATAATTTCTTTTATTTAAATTAAAATTAAATTTAAAAAATTAAAATTTAAAATTTAAACTTTAAAACTGGGATAATAAAAAGAGAACGATCCAACATTTGTTGCAAAGGGATTGGGGGAAAACCCAGAAAAAACCAATCAGATTGGAGGGTTAGTGTTAATTGTTGTTAATTGTTAAGTAGTTAAGAATGGATAGTTTGATCGAATTAAGGGAGGACTCTGAATTGAAAACTCTAACCAGTCTATTGTAATCAGCACAGAGAACTCGAAAGGGATCATGCAAGCTATAATTGTTATGACAAAAGTCCAAGGAAAGTGGCGAAAAATTACGAGTTACTTTAGAAGGAATACAGAAATTAATTAGGTTAAGCAGGATTGGAGAATCAATGTCGTACTTGATTAGTTTGAAAAGAAACGTAACACCTAACATAATACGACGATTAGGAAGAGAAGGTAGGTTAATAAGAAGCAGTCTACTAGAATAGAGTGGCAAGTCTACACCTGGTACCCAGTTGAAACTACGCAAAGCGAATAGTAAAAATTGCTTTTGAACAGACTCAATTCTATCTTGGTGAATCTGATATTGCGGCGACCACACGCAAGAACCATATTCAAGAATTGGGCGAACAAGAGAAATATAAAGTAATTTTGTCGTATAAGGATCCCTGAATTCTTTGGCCCATCTTTTTATGAAACCAAGTACTTATTGACAATTTGTGCAATGTGACGATCAAATTTCAATCTACGAGTATGATCAAAGAGAATACCTAGATCGTTTACCTCGGTTATTCTTGAAAGCGGGTTTAAATCAAATGTATAATTGAAGACGTGATAGCTAGCTCTTTAAAATAACATAACTTTGCACTTCAAACAGTTAAGATGCAGCAGATTATGCCTACACCAATAATAAAAAGAGCAAATTAATAAAAAGAGCAAATCAAGATCAGTTTGGAGGAAGTTACGTGCAGGATCACTATACGTCAAACAGAGTTTCACGTCATCAGCATACATAAGGATATTAGAGTGAAGAAGTATTGAAAGAAGATCGTTAATAAAAAGGTTAAAAAGCAAAGGTTCAAGATGGCTGCCCTGAGGAACACCAGAAGTTACTAACATTGACTTTGATAGACACTTGCTGTGGTTAATGCTTTTAAGCATTTTCGACACTACTTACATGGTAGAAAGTTCGTCATATTCACTGACTGTAATTCATTAAGATCGTCACGAAATAAGATAGAGTTGTTGCCTAGAGTCTTCCGCTGGTGGGCTTATTTACAGACATTCGATTTCGATATACAGTATAGAGAAGGCAAGCGTATGGCCCATGCTGATTTTTTTTCCAGAAACCCACTTCCTCCGAGAAACTCCCCTGAATATGCAAAGGTTGTTGAAAAACGAATCGAATTAACCGAAGTATCTGAAGATTGGATTCGTGCAGAGCAACAAAAAGATCAAGATATTGTAAAGTTGAACAATGATGAATTTCCATTGGATTTGTCTAAGACATATTGGATTTGTCTAAGACACGATTACTATTGGTTTGAGAGCATGGCCAAATACGTTCGAAGATTTGTTGAAAATTGCATAACATGCAGAGTTTCCAAATCATCTTCTGGGAAAGTACAAATGGAATTACATCCTATCCCTAAAGTAAGCATTCCATGGCATACTATTCATATCGACATAACAGGCAAACTTAGTGGTAAAAGCGATCGTAAAGAATATGTTATAGTACAAATAGATGCATTTACCAAGTATGTCTACCTCTATCACACTTTCACATTGATTGCGGAAAGTTGTGTAATGGCGTTAAAATCTTCAATTTCCTTGTTCGGAGTCCCTATTCGTATTGTGGCTGATCAGGGAAGGAGTTTCACAGGTGCAAAGTTTGTTGAATTTTGCTCTTCGCAAAAGATTAAACTGCATTTTGTTGCAACTGGAGCAAGTTATGGTAATGGTCAGGTCGAGAGGGTTATGAGCACTTTGAAAAACTTACTAACAGCTGTTGAAACAAGTTCTCGATCGTGGCAAGAGGCACTGGGTGACGTACAATTAGCAATTAATTGTACTACTAATAAGATAACTAAAGCAAGTCCTTTAGAATTATTAATGGGAAAGGTTACTCGTCCTTTAGGCCTTGTCCCCATTCATGATTCAGATACAGAAATTAATTTAGAAGAGATAAGAACACAAGCTTTAGAGAATATTGAAAAATCGGGAAAATATGAGAAGAAAAGGATTGATAAAGGCAGAGCTAAAATAGTAAGATTTAGTGTTGGAGATTTTGTGTTGCTTAATAATAGTGAAAGAAACCAGACTAAACTGGAACCTAAATATAGAGGTCCTTTCAAGATTACTGAGGTATTGGAGAACGACAGATACACATTAAAAAGTATGAAAAGTAACAGACGGTATAAATATGCGCATGAAAAATTAAGAAGATTGCCAAATGGGCAGGTGCCAAGCGAGCTGGAGATCGAGGTTAACCCGCCAGATGAAGCTGTTGAAAAAGACAGTAGTGAAGCTGTTGAAAAAGACAGTAGTGAAGCTGTTGAAAGAGACAGTAGTGAAGCTGTTGAAAGAGACAGTAGTAAAGCTGTTGAAAAAGACAGTAGTGAAGCCGTTGAAAGAGACGGTATGGAAACTGTTGAAAAAGACAGTAATGGAAGCTGTTGAAATAGACAGTAGATTGGCGGAAGGTGTATTGAAATACACGGTTGTCGATTGCAACGTGGCGGCACCTGATCATATTGTGGTATTTTGACAATGATGATATTTGAAAAAAAAGAGAAAAATATGAAATGGATTTAACTGATAAATATGAAAATTAAAAAAGTTATTTGAAGAAATTTTTAAGTTGAAATATGTGAGTTAAAACAATATTTAAGTTGAAATATGAAAATCTAAAAGAGTTGTTTGAAGAAAGATTAAAGTTGGAATATGACAAAATGTATTAGTATGAAGAAATGAGTTTATGTTACTGAAGAAACAAGATTGTTAATGAATAAGAAATAATTAAGTTGATTGTTATATTAAAATGAATACTAGAACTTAAATACAGAGTGAATTCCTGATTTATAATCGTGTGTTGCACATACACGAGGGCGTGTAATTTATCAGAATGGCCGTGTCGGAGAAGAAGATGTTGTTTTAAAAACGGCGCCTTATTGAAGTTTATTTAAGATTTATCAATAAGAGAACCAGGGTTGTAATTGATTGTGAAACCTTGATATATATTAAGATCGAGTGTGGCCCTAGTAGAGTTGCCAGAGAGTTGCTACGCGTAGGTATAAGAAAAAGAGAAGTAACGCGCAAAAAGAGCAATTTGAAAAAGGCTATACAAGGGACTCACTACATAATACAAAAACGATGATATTATGAAAGAAGATAATAAGTCTCCGTCATATATATATATATCAAATTAGTATATATGGTATATGATAATTATAAGTACTAAAATACATATATAATTTTTGTTTTTTCTATGTGTACTTACCGTGAAAGATTTCTAATCCATGTGTAGTGAGCCTTCTCATCGCTTTCCAGGAACAACATGTTGATGTGATGTTGTTTGACGTCTTTGGGATAGAATATGGGGCCGATTATATTTCCCTTTTCCAGATCATATCCAAAAACTGTTATGCTGATCAATGGATTTTTATTCATAAATTTATTGATATGTTTAGGATTGAGTGGGAACTCTAAACCTTCAAAGTTCAAAACAATATTGTTCACTTTGATTTTGTGTTCAGATATCCTTACATCATATGATGTACATCTTTCAGGATTTTGATCATTTCCCGTTATCGCAGCAATCACTGTCCATTTGAAACAGTATTCATCATTGTTTTTAACGTTCATTATTGCTTTTTTACTACTGAAACTCTTGGGTAGTGCGATAAAGGAGGATCCTCTGATGGGTTTATATTTATAAACATTCATTTCCAATCGAATAATGTGATTAATGCCCATCCACTATCTCTCTCTTGGAAATCATCCATTTTTGAGATTATTTTCTCAACATGTTCCTTATACAATTCATGTATATCGGAATTGATAGTGGAGACTTCCATTTTTGATTGGAAAGACTTCACTTCCATACATTCAATCTCTTGTTTTATTAAAACATATTCGGCGAAAAGATCA
>JAEIGL010000270.1:0-17348 GCA_018903715.1 Zaprionus davidi
ATTTGACCCACTGGGAATATTTACGCCAGTGGTAATTAAAGCAAAAATCTTCATGCAGGAACTGACTACCAGTCGCGATCGAACACTCAACGAGTGCAGACGTGCCTGCGGATCGACAGCAAATTGTCTTATCAGTTTAAAGTCCCGTTACCCGTGCCCAGCCACTTCGCGTCGCGTGATTTCGTCGCGCGTTTTGATTGGTCCAGCCTACGAACCTAACGGTTGTTCGCACCAACACCATCGCACACCCGAGTGTGCGTGTTATCTGCGCAGAAACCCAGTGCTCGAAGCAGCGGTACTCCAGCAAAGCAGCAGCCACGTGCTGCCTGGCTCACCGGCTAACGGTGCCCAGCTTCCCCCCCTTCCTCACTCCTTACCTACTTTGGAGAAGATGGACTGGCAGGCCCCCCCGCGGACCCACAAGCATGGAACAACACCATGCAAAAAGGCTCTAAGAGTACGCAAGAGCAGCTCCAGCAGCGAGGGAAGCACCTCGCATTCAGAGCCGGGCGAGATCAAGCGCAAACCGGCTAAGAAAGCGCAGGGAGAGGAGCTGGATGATAAGCCAAGCACTAGCGCAGCTCTGCGCAAGAAGCTGGCTAATAACACCTTTGCTTTACTCTCGAGCCAAGAAGACGATGACGACCAAGAGAGCTCTGATGACGACCCCGGACCTGAAGACGAATCTAAGCCCAAGACCCCCGAAAAACCAAAACCCACCCCGAAGACCATCAAACCACCTCCGATTTTTATTCCTGATGTGACCAACATCTCGGCACTCGTCAGGATGATCACGACGCTTGTAGGCCCGAGGAACAATTTTACATACAAGACCGTGAATGGCAACAATGTTCGTGTCATGATGCCGGACAAAGAGTCCTACACAGCTCTGCGTCTCCAACTTGTTGCCCAAAACAAAAGGCATCGGACTTTCCAGCCGAAAGACGAACGAGCATATAAAGTTGTTATCAAAGGACTCCACCACTCCACTGACCGTGTGGAAATAATTGAAGACCTTCGCAGACAAGGGCACGCTGTAAGAGATCTGCACAATCCCATTGGCAGAAGAACTAAGGAACCTCTGGGAATCTTCTTCGCCAACCTGGAGCCCTCCAGCAACAACAAGGACGTCTATCAGGTCAAGCGGATCTGCAGGTCGGTAGTAACCATCGAACCGCCACAGAAGTTCAATGATGTGCCTCAATGCTACAGATGCCAAGGCTTCGGTCATACACAGCGGTACTGTTTCATGGAATACCGCTGTGTCAAATGCGGAGGCCCTCACGAATCGAGGCAATGCGAAAAAAAGGAGGAAGACAAGCCGTGCTGTTTCCACTGCCAGGCGGATCACCCCGCGTCCTTTAAGGGATGCCCTGCCTACAAAAAGGCCAAAGCACTCGCTGCTCCCAAAACAAGGCCCGTCGCGAATGTTAATAAGGCGCCGCCCGTGACATCCCCAACCGTTACCTCTGGCAGGAGCTACAGAGACGCCCTCAATGGAGCGCACGCAACGCCGCAGAATCCCACAATCCCAGTCCAAACCCAAACAGAAACCCCAAACTCCAGTCAGATAGAAGTGATGTTCGCTCGTATGGAAGGCATGATGGAGAGGATGATGGAGAGAATGTTCGCCCAAATGACACAGCTGGTGGACACCATTCTTAACAGCAAGTCATGCAATTAAAGCTCCACTTAGTTGTCTGGAATGCGAACGGCCTGCAGAACAGCAAGGCCATAGTCGAGCACCATCTCAAAACCCACCAGATCGATATCCTACTCGTAGCCGAAACCCACTTCTCCCCCAGATCCCACTTCAAGATCAGCGGATATGACCTCATCCAGGCAGACCACCCTTCTGGCAGAGCACGCGGAGGAGCAGCCATCCTCATCAGGAGCGCTATTCAATACCTGGAGCTGCCTGCGTTTCAGCAAGACTGGGCACAATGTCCTGTCAACAGGATTGCCAGCCCGCAAGGAGACATAGACATTGGAGCGGTCTACTTTCCGCCTAGATACCGCATAACAGCATCTCATCTCAGCGAGTTCTTCGAGCATCTTGGGCCCCGTTTCATAGCAGCTGGAGACTATAACGCCAAACACTCTTGGTGGGGATCGCGTGCCAACAACCCCAAAGGGAAAACTCTGTTTGAGTACCTGCAACGTCACCGACTGGACTGCCACTCCACTGGCGAGCCTACTCACTGGCCAACCGATCCCCTCAAGACTCCAGATCTGCTGGACTTTGCTGTGTCGAAAGGCATAGGGCATGCGAAGATTAGCTGCACCATAAATGCTGATCTCCTGTCAGACCACTGCGCAATAAACGTGCTAATCAACGCGCCCGTCCTCAGGAAAACCCCGCTCAGGAGGCTCACAGGAAAACACACCGACGCCGCCAAGTTTGCGTCCTGGATGCTCTCCGCCCTCAATCCGAACCCCATCCTCAACACACCCAGGGACATTGACCAAGCTATCGGGAATCTCACTAGGCAAATGCAAAACGCTGCGGAATTCGCAAGCCCACCGCCACCAAAGACTGCGAGAACACCTAGCAGAGACCTCCACCTCTGGTCCCCGGAAATTGCGGCACTCGTGGCTGAAAAGAGGCGTCTCAGGAGAGTTTGGTTCTTGTCGCGCAATCCAAGAGATAAAACAGCGCTCAATCAAAGGAGCTAAAGGACAAGATCTCCAGCCTACGCCAGGACTCCTTCCTCAGATTCCTCGAGGAACTCTCTCCAGGGGATCCGGATCACAACCTGTGGAACGTCACCCGCCACATTAAACGACCAGTCAAAAAGGTATCTGCAGTGCGCAAAGCGGATGGATCCTGGTGCCGATCGGACGCTGAAAGAGCAGAAGCTTTCGCTGAACACTTCTACAACGCCTTCTCACCGTTCGACTGCTGCACTGCCGAAGAACGTGCCGAAACCGCCAGGTTTCTCAATAGCCCAAGCTCTCCCGGTCCGTCGATGCAACCAGTCAACCCTGAGGAAGTTGCGCAGGAGATCGCCCTACTGAAGAACAGCAAATCTCCGGGCCTGGATCGTATAGATGCGGCAGCCTTAAAAATGCGTCCACTCCACTGCACACAAATGCTGGCTACCATTTACAACAGCTGCTTCCGTCTAGGGTACTTCCCGAAAGAATGGAAAAGAGCAGAAGTGATTGTCCTCCTTAAGCCTGGTAAGCCTGAAGCCAATCTAGCCTCCCATCGTCCGATCAGCTTACTGGCAATCCTCTCCAAAATACTCGAAAGAGTATTTTTGCGCAGAGTATTGCCTGTACTGGACGAGGCCGGATTGATCCCCGATCACCAGTTTGGCTTCAGACGCTGCCATGGAACACCGGAGCAGTGCCACCGGCTTGTCGAACGCATCCTCGAGGCATTCGAGCAGAAGAAATACTGCTGCGCGGTAATGCTAGACGTCAAACATGCATTTGACAGAGTATGGCACCCTGGGCTCCTCTACAAAATTAAAACCAATTTCCCAAGCTCCCATTTTGCCCTCCTGAAATCCTACACTGAGGATAGAGTCTTCCAAGTAAGATGCGGAAACACATTAAGCTCGCCCAGGCCGATCAGAGCCGGAGTACCACAAGGCAGCGTGCTGGGACCTATCCTCTACACCCTCTACACTGCAAAGAAACAAAGCAAGCAGGCTTTTAAAACCATAACTACACCCGAATACTCACCTGAATCGAGAAAGCAATTTCATATGCAACGAGAGCAACAGTCGCACAAAACGCGACAGTGGGATACCCTTCGACCTATGTTCCCGTGTAGTTTAATTTGTTAAATTCATACACAAATGCATATGCACATGCTTTGTGCAAATGTATGTAACAGGCAGAAGGAAGCGTCGGAGACCCCATAAAGTATATATTCTTGCTCAGGATCACAAGCCGAGTCGATTAAGCCATGTCTGTCTGTCTGTCCGTCTGTCTGTGTGAACGCACAGATCTCAGCATTATAAAAGCTAGAGTTACCAAATTTGGCAGGAAGACTCCTGTGTACTATAAGCAGATCAAGTTTATTTCAAATGTTAGGTGCCACGCCCACCGCGCCCAAAAATCCATAATTTAATTTTTAAACTTAATTTGTAAGCGCTGTCTAAAAGATACAACTTTCTGACTTTAACATATACTAAGCTGAATGAAATATCTACGTAGTTTCCAAATCACAATCCGATCGAACAGTAAACACAGAAGTTATTTAAGAAAGTATGAGCATAAAACCAAGTACTTCTGTCAGCTAACAAGGGAGGCGGGCGAACGCGAAGCGCGAGCGCCATCTGTCGGGATTAATTTCAAAGCATGTGCATATGCATACATTTGTGTATGAATTTAACAAATTAAACTACACGGGAACATAGGTCGAAGGGTATCCCACTGTCGCGTTTTGCGAGACTGTTGCTCTCGTTTAATATACATATAATCAAAAGTCGAAATAGACATCCGCGCATAGTTAAAGAACTTATCTGGGTGGTTTCGTAAATCATTATATAAATTATTGTATTCTCCCTTTGCATTTCTATTGCAGTTTAGGGGTGGACGCCAGTTTTTTTTTTTTTAACAGAAAGTTAATAGTTGCGCTTGATGCAAAAAATTCCTCGTCCGAATCCATCACATTCACATTAATAACTAAAAGAGAGCAATATAGCTCGCAAAATTCTGACTCTGCCATCTTCTCGCTCTGCTCATAGCTTCTCTGCCGTCAGCCTAAGCCTGAAGTTTCTCAAATCTTTATTTCTCGCTTCCAATGCTTCTTACGACATCATGCCAATCGGAAGTGGTACACTTTCTATGATATCAGCTCCATGTATCAAAATTCTGTGTACTGAGCTTGGTATATAGAACCATAGATATTGCGATGAAAATTTTAGCTTCCCAATGCGTATTTCCGGAAGCTTTCGATGTTTATGGAATATCCGGACACTATACAACTCAAAATGATCCCAAGTCGTTTTATTAATTCATGGTTCACACCAGTAATTCTAGCAGATACAACAGAATTTTTCTTGGATGTATTTCTTCCTTTCTTCCAGTAAATGCTTATCCGAACCACGGATGCCACTTTTTAATAGGCAGCCGATAACTTATGTGTAAAATGTACTCAAAATATCGTATCCAGCTATGCAAAGTATATAGACCGAATTCAAATATGTTTTAATTTTTTGGCATAGTTATAATACCATCCAAATTGTTCATCAGTTTTGGCATAGCCTTACAGATGCCGCATGTCTGTGTCGAAGTTTCCGCAATTATGATGATTGTAAGCTGCAATTTGCGATGAACTGAAAATCGGCTTAATCGTGTGGGCTCAACTCGCAGAATCTCTTAGATTCATATTCAATATTTCAAATTCTCAATTTCGGCTCTTACCAAATCTACAGACTCTTTTGCAAAAACTATTTTAAGTGGTCTACAATATCGCGTTGACGATGGCCGAGGATTTTACCAAACTTAATGGAACAACTAGTTGAAGTGGCACAATACATATAAAATAAAACAAATGCTCATCAGCCATTTTTAGTTCTGGGTTTCTAAAACCTTGGCGGTATGTAGAGTGCCCCGAACTTCCGTCGCGACCCCATTTGGAGAACAGCCCCAAATTTTATATTCACAGTCTTTAAATTGGCTCAAATTGTTAGGATTGGCTTTAACAATTCTGGTTATTGTATGATCCAGCATTTCTTGCAAAGGAACTTCTGCAAAATTCTTTTCCCCTTTCACAAAGTCTGGAAAGTACATCTTCTTGGCGGAACGTATAACATCGTAAGTTGGGAAGATATTGCAATTATGTGCTTTTGTTCCCGCTTGCAAAAGTTAAAATGTTCTTTTGGTATAATCGCCATCAATAAAAGCACTCTCAGCAGTATATTTTAAAGGCAGACTTTTTTTTAATTATTTTGGTTGTTTCAGGCTCTGTGGCAATCATTGAAACAATTTCGGATGTACTACGCTTCCAGATTTGTGCAATCTTATATATGTTGCCTTAACAAGCTCACTGATGGTATGTTTGTCGACGAGATTTGCAACTTTGGCGCATTGGCGTTTGACGTGGCAATCTGTGAAGGCTTTATGTTTTCTGCCGACATTAGTGCTCTTCTTAGAGGATAGTATGGGCAGCCCAGGGCAAATAATCTTTGACAATTTAAATAGTGGACGAATCATACTTTTGGACAATAATACTCTTTTTACCAGACAATCCCTGCTTCATAAAGTTTTTCTCTACAGAAGATGAAATTGTTTCACAAATAGGTTATGCGAAATTACACTAGTCACAAAACATGTATTTTCTATAAAAACGAATCTTAATATAAAATATTATTCGCTAATTCCAAAATGAGCAAAGTAAGCGCGGCAGCTTTAGAAAAAACGTGATGATAAGATAGCATGTGTTCGGAAAAGCACAGTCGCTTACTGATATCGACTTAATCGATTTTAATGCTATCGATTTCATAAATAAGTATTTAGGAATCGATGCCAAATCAAATTTTACTAGATCAGTTCAAAATTTGTATTTCGTTACGCTAAATCCATCAAATCTCCCACTGTGCCTTGGCACGCGGGCTGCGTGTGGACTGGGGCCTCAGTTCACGTGCCATACGGACTATCTATGTCGGACTCATGATGCCATCTGCCCTTTTTGGTGCATTGTTCTGGTATTATGGACACAGCTCTGCCATAAGGCATCTGGCGTTCTGCGAGAGGCGAATCCTGCTTGGATGCCTACCGGTGTGCCGTACAGTATTTACTATGGCACTGCAGGTGCTTGCTGGCACTCCGCCAGGCACGCGGCGGTCAGAGTAAAGCTTCGACGGAATAATTAAACATTGAAGACGTCCGACTGGCTGTATGGCGAGGATCTATTAGGTCTGATATGTAAGATTCGTTATCAGCGAGCGAGACTTCGATTTTCTGCTACGCGCGGGTTCTTGTTGACGGGCCACGGATCGTTCAAAGCGTTGTTGTATAATAGAGATCTTAGAAACACGCCCGTATGTCGTGTGCTAGTTAAGCGCTTAATCTAAACTGACTGTGGCCATATGCACATTCGTGTGCATATATGGGCACCGTTGTAGTAAACCTTCGCTTGGAACAGGCCACGTTAAAAAAAACAGAATGTCCCCATCTACTATCTAGCGTAACCACAAGGGAACGTGCTTGGAATAATTAGCGGGGAAAGAAGACTCTTTTGAGCTTGTCTCAAACATGGCAGTGTAAGGAGCCATAAGAAGTGAAGCGTAAGTCAGAGATATTAGATTTCGGTTTGATATCGACAATAAAATAACACTACTCTTATTGTTTCCTCACTTGATTAAATGGAACGTGTATCATTTCCAAGACAGTATACGAATATATTTATTATATCTTGTGCAGGGGCATCTGACGCGTAACTAGTGGCCACCTCCGCTTCTCGTCTGGTCTCGGAGCCAGAAATCGACCGTCAGCTATCGAGACCACCGACTTGCGACTGTTCCAGAGGTTCCGCTGTATGCGCTGGGTATCGACCTTCTGTCGCACAAGCGGAACTCAGGAACAGTTGGGCCACTCGGACTTACGTCTCACCTTTGCGCACGCGCACTCACACACACATACACACTCGTACTCCCGCCCTTGGGGGAGATGAGATGAAATCCCGCGCAATACGGACGTCTTTTAGTTACGCTGCGCGAAATTCATTATTTACGTAGTTATTTACGGAGAGTGGCCGGTCAGAACAAGCGGCAAATTTGCAGGGCTGTAGCGGCGCCTGAAGATACATTTTTTTTGGAAAGCAACTAAAAGTAGGCAGCATATTTTTTTATTATTCAAGTATCTGAAAGTAGGGGAAAAGTTTGAATCTCAAGTTATTGCATCGGATAAGAGGTTGTGAGATCAGATAAAAGCCTGGTTTCCCCTCAGTAGGATACAACAAAAATGAATCAGCTGATCTTGAGTTGCTCTTCGACATCATCTGACGGAACAGTGACCACAGTCTTCCCGTGTTCTAGCCTCAAATTTTTTTTTGGTACGTTCTTTTCACTTCATAGTGTCAAAGAAAAGAGACGTCTCGCAATACAAAACTTCTTGCAACCACGTGAAGGGAAAAATTCCTAACCAAAAATAAATATATATATAAAAAGGAAAAGAAAGAAGAAAAAAGTGAAGTGCAAAGTCAGTTAATAAAAATAATTGGCTTTCTATTCAAATTTGGCGTGAGTAAATTTTCTTCCTCTCTAAGATGAGGTTAAATTTGGTTTTTTTATTAAACAGAAAACTAAAAAAATCACACCACTGTGTGAGGCTGCAAAGGAGAAAAAAGGCCGTGAGCGGATTCAGCTTTTAAACAGCTGCGCTTTTAACAACAGCGAACTGTTCCCCCTTTTTTCCTTTCCCCTTTCATCTTTTTCTCTGCTTTGCGTTTCAAAGATCGGCCAGGTATATAAGGTGTGTCCGCTATTCCGTAGCCCTACTCTGAAGGATGATTCCTTGTGCTCCTACACTGCACTGAATCTAGAATGATAATGTCGTTCAGCTAAATTACTAGCAATTGAACTCATGCTGATGATTCCGCAGTTGTAGGGGACAAAGGGGTCACCAGAGCTATGCTCTCAGGTGGGTGACCATAGGTAGGGTGGGCACATGCGACCACAACAACACCTGTGGCTTCGCTTTTGCCATTATATCTTGTCCGTTTTTCCGATCTCTAACACTGTCTCTTTTATCATTTGAATCAATTATAAAGCTCTTCCGGTTCTCTTTACTAGCTTTCTTAATGTCGCAGCACGTTATTTCGATTCTTGGTAATAATAAGTTAGTGTAGCGGGAATACGATCTGGCCCAGCAAGACCACCACCCCCAAAGCCGACGAGCTAGAGCCGGAAACTAAAACGTGCCCCGCAAGCTCAGATCGTCCGACAAAACTAAAACTCGTTGCACGTTACAGGGCCTCCCTGAGTATTTCTGCTTTTGTTCTACGCGAGAGTAAAACAATTAACATCGCTTTGCGTTCCAATAAGTTGTAAATATAATAATTCGGCCAATTCTGCAGTTGATAAAACAGCTATTAGCGCTGCCAACTTATTAGAGTTATCGATCTTGTGCGGGTGGCGTTGCCAAATCGTCGCTGCGTTCTTTTTTGTTACGCTCATTTTGCGTTCCGATAACTTTGCGTTGCGACCGTTAGGCGCGAATTTCAAATTCAAAATTGAATTAAAACATCAAATTTGATTCGGATTCCTGTGAAGCGGACTAACTTTTTGGAAAGGGAAAAAGGCTCAAAGGTCGCGGACAGACTAAAAATCATCCTCTCACCGTTTTGGTACCTAAGCAGAGGCTCTGGTGTCTGATTAGAGGCGGAACAAACCTCCACCGGTTAAATGCCAAGGAGAAATCCGTGGCCCACAAGGGAAGCTTTTCTAAAGTTAGTGCCCATCAAACCGCAGGCCGCTGAAATCATAATAGATGGATAGCACAGCGGGGGCAGTGCCCCCGATCCCTATGACCCGTTCAGGAGCAGCCCCAGGCTATCGAGGTCTCCCACTAGAGGAGTCGGAAACCCGATAAGGAAGCAGCGAAGTCCCCATCTGGTTCGCCACATCGGTCGTTAGACCTGACAACGGCACTCCAAAACGAGGATTTGAGGAGCATTCTTGTCAGGAAAAAAAATAAAAAGAAATTAATAAATACAACAACTAACATGCTACAACAAAACCACAAACATCAAACACTAATTAATTAAATAAACTCCCATAATAAAACTCTTAAAAAAACTGGCCGCCACAAACACCTTCGCTCAATGAGCTGCCCATATCCACTGAGGCAACTCAGTGCCAAGCGCAGCATACAAAAGCTGGTTGCTATAAAGTTTATCGGCCATTAATCGTCAACATTCATACCACCTACCAACACTAATATAAAACTAAATTAAAAAACTCACCACACAGCAACTACTCACTATCTGGCAACCTACCTATCAACAGGCCAGCAATTAAGTCGACTCTTCATCAATTTTCTTCTCTAAACTACCATTTATTATCCAAAAATGTAAAATACTTAGACTTAATTAGATGTAAGCAATTATTGTAAATCCTATTTATAAGTTGCCCCTCTGGGTAATATAAATAAATATCAAACTTATACAAAAAAATGTCAGGATGAATGGCAAAACCCTGCTGGCCGCGTTTGAGACCCAGCGGCATGTAACCAAGGAGACCAAGGGCACGGTAATGGACCTATCTGCTCTCAGTAACAGAGCGATAGAGCTACAGGAGGTCACCGATCATAAGCCTCCTCCAAAGAGTACTGCCACACAGACGGAGGCGCAAAAACATAAACGCAGCCAGTTGGAAACAACCAAGCAGGCATAACCTAGAGCGCAGGTGCCTAAAGCGAGCAACTCAATTCCTGTCGCCATTTCAACCGGGGCGTTAAACACAGCGAAGGAGTCCACGCCTGTCAGCTACACGTCCGTCACCAAAGTCGATAGCACTGACAATGGGCCATTGCGAAGCCTAAGCGCCTGCGTTGTTGCATTTTGCGGGAACAGCTGTTTTTCGGGTCGATAGACAGTTATCGATGAATACAGCTGCCCTGGTACCCCACATCTACCGACAAAGCAAGCAGTGCAGTTTGAGGTCTCTCTTAAGGGCCAGATCGGTCAGCAAACCCCGTTTACCGTTTGGGCTGATGCACAGTTTGAATTGTCGGTTAGGTACCCGAAATCGCAGGCTCAGCGACCGCCAAGCAGATTTTCAAGGGCAGTTCTTCTTATTCAAAATCGAGAGTCAAGGCGGTCAGACTTACCTTCCCGCGAATTGTTCATTAAAAACAAAAAGTGCGTGTGATTAAAATAATTGAATATTTTTCTTGAATAAAATCATAATAATTTTTATGTGTGTGCAGCAAGAACTAAACCTGGAAACGGAACGAGACTGTGTGCAGCCAAAATTTGAACCTGTACCATTTTACATAACCGCAGAAAATCGTACGCTGCAGATGACACCCGCACTGCTATCTTAAGCAGATAGGGGACAGGGTACGTTTCACACGTACCTAAATCAACAGTGACCCTTTACTGATATGCACTGACCCTCGCTGATATGCATACGGACACAACATATACTAACCGTTCACTGATATGCAGGCGGACTTAGTAAATAATGACCGTTTATCTTTATGCATGCAGATGCACGATTTCGCACCATCTGCATGACATAAAGCAGCAGATATCATTAGACCTAAATAAATAACAGTTGTCTTTTATTATCATGTATGTAACCTATGTAAATACTAAATACTTAGCTTGTAAGAAACATGTATATAAAGCCTACAAGAACGAAAATTAAATCAGTATGAAAAGTAACTCTCACTTGACTACTCAATTTACTCCGCAGTCCAATTTGTTTTGTACTTATTACGGCGACCTCTGCCACATGGTTATGCACCTGGGGCAAGCAAAATTAATATAAAACATTAAGATTACAGTTGATATTACTCCGACGTTGAGTGATACCAATTCAATTCTAAACATTTGGTGACCCCCGACAAGGACTCCTTTTGAAGTTGTCAACCAGGCGACAAGGATTCTTTCTGAAGTTGTCAACCAGGCGACAAGGCTTCAAGATCCCGACGCTGGACCAAAGAAGTAGTCAACTAGGCGACAAATTCAGATAAAACAAAACATTTGTTAATTTTTTACTGTTAGAAAGAACACGGTGTGAGTCGAGGCACATCCGAAAAAATACCTCTTAAAGTTCTGACAACAGTTAATAAATTAAAAATGGCCACATCAAGCATCAATAATTTGCTGACACAGCAATCACAAATCGGCGAGGAGATCCAGAAAGTTATACGTAACTTCAAAAAGGATCCCGCCGAAAGGAAAACACATCCAAAGTACTTCAGCGAGAGAATCGCAGGTCTGGAGTCCCACCAACAAAATTTCGAGTTAAATGATGAAAAAATTCGCACAATTTTGCAAGGAGCAACGGTGGAACATGAGTACTTCAGTGGGAAGTATTTTGAAGTTATAAAAAGCGTGACGAGTGAATATATAGATATATTCAAGAAACAAATGCGTGTTCTGGAAATGGACGCTGAATCCATGACATCAACGGATGAAAGCGAGATCCAGCCCATGATTCGGGAACAACAAGTTTTGCTCGACAGTCTTGAGCGCATCATGAACATGATGACTAAAGAAACTCAAGCTGGTTTCAAGCCAATAATAGCACAATATTGGAATGATATTCAAAATATCCATGTGCAAATTTATAAGAGGTTTGCAGACCCAGTTAGTCTCGGTTACAACCCTACAAATTACCTAACGGCCGAGATGGCTGTGGTCACAAACCTAGCAGCATGTGATGTAAATATATCACAGGTGAGGGAGCCCCCAATACCATCACAAGCCACACTTCCACTACCAAAGGTCTCCATTCCACAATTTGATGGAGACTACCTAAAATGTGTAAGGAAGCTTTTCCTGCTGGGGTACGCTCAGTCTCGCCCAGGGCCACTTTACAGAACATTTCTAATGTGCCGAGACCTGAGACGGAGAATATGTACCTCTTTTAGGGCGGAAAAGTGATTTCTAAGGGTCTAGGGGAAAGAGAATCGGACCATGCTTCGGTGTATACCGAGTCCTTCTGCCTTACGAACGTGCTGCAGCGGCTGGGCCGGCTGTCTAATGGTTGGCGTCAACTGCGGGGAATCATACAAACGTTTCAGCTGGCTCCGCGCATCTATTTTCGCTGCTCAGTTGACCTTGGAGCCTGGTTATGCACCAAGGCGTCCAAGTTCACTGACTTGCGTCTGCTCCAAAAGTTCCAATAGGTATGATGCGGTTAATACCTGCTGTCATACCTAGCGGAACTTTGGCACAGTCGTAGAAGATCGGTGCACCAGTCTCACAAATGTAGTACCCCCGCACTCCTGCCTCAACGTTTATGTTTATGTATAGGTATTAGTAGAACGCGCCATTTTTATTCTTATTTTCTTTTTTTTTTTGTTCTTTTAACAATTTCCCTACCTACACCGTAGCCTGCTCTGTTCTTTGGTTTCTATCGCTGAGTTTCCCTGCCTGTTATTATTCTCTCACCCCTATTGGTAGTATCTGTCTGTCCTATGTCCAACGTTCCTCTGTGGCAGTGTTTTTCTACTTGTTGTTCTCCTGCGTAGCTTTGCAGTTCCTTGGCAGCTGCGTGTTGTTGTTTGTTGTTCCTCTGTGTGGCTCTGCGGATCCTGGGCGGCTGCGTTCTTGTTGTTTGTTCTCCCGCGTTGACACTTAACCGGATTCTTCGCACTGAACTTGTCGAGGAGCCACGCACGTTCACTCGCTGCACTGGTTTTCTCGGAACTGTCCTTCTTCCTTCTCATGCCAACTTCCACCTCCTCTGCAGTCGACGTCGCTCGGCTTAGATTTGCCCGTTGATTGTGCGAATTTTTCTCTCACGGTGTATTTAGTTCGCACGTTTTTTTTTTTTTTTTTTTTGTATTACGCATACGGAGGAAAAATAAAATCTTCGAAAGATACCATCCACCGTCCGTGGATGGCATGCACGATTCATAACCCCCCAATTGGGGTTATGCCTACGTACTAAAAAAAACCCCCGTATGCTCTCCAGTCCATTTCACGCTCACCGGGACTGCCAGTCAAGGTATTACTTCGGTGAGCAGGATGCGATGCCAGATGGCACTCCCTCTTCTCTTGCAGCGTAGTGTTCCTTCCTTAGCTCATTAGTCGCCTTTTACGACAAGCCGAGTCCGCTGAGGTAGTATTCTTACCCCGCCACCACACGGGGGTGCTGCTCATCTCTCGCTTCTGTTGCACATTTCGTCATGACGGACACGCTTCATCATCATAATAATGATTCCATGTGCCCTCTCCCAAACACATTTGTCTGTCATCATAGCGGCAATCAGAACTCTCGGGCTGAGCGGAGCTTCTAAGAACGACTCCAGTAACTCCCTCTCCGTATCGAACCTAGAGCAGTGCATGAGGACGTGCTCCGCTGATTCTACAGCATCCGAGCAGAAGAGGCACCGGTCCGAGTCCACATGGTGGAACCTGTAGAGGTACCCCCTAAAGCAGCCGTGGTTGGACAGGAATTGAGTCAAGTGATAGTCAACCACTTTATGCTCACATCCCGCCCATTCTGCCAAGTCAGGAATGAGCTGATAGGTCCACCTCCCTTGTTGTGACCTCTGCCACCTAGCCTGCCACGCTCTTTGAAGCCACTCGTCGATTTCAGTCTGGCTAACACCTTCTCGGGAAAGATATTGCGCTTCGATCACCAAGTCGACCGGCGGGATGCCCGCAAGAACATGCGCTGCTACGTCGGATATAGTCCTAAACCCTCTGATGAGTCTAAGGGCCATGGTCCTTGATACTGCACGCGCGTTATTTAGGTAAGTCGCTTTCTTGTTGACATCCCTCCAGATAGGGGCAGCGTATATGAGGGTCGATTTCGTGACCGATGCAAGCAGCCTCCTAGCTGGCATATTGGGTCCTCCCACGTTGGGCATTAGCCTTGCCAGCGCTGCAGCTGTCATCGCGGCTTTCCTGCTGGCGTATATCGCATGCTCCTTGAACGACAGCCTATGGTCAAGTAGGACTCCCAGGTACTTAAGAGTTCTGGCTGAAGTTATTTGGACGTCTTTTACCATGATCTGCATTCTCTCGACAGCTTTCCTGCTACTCAGCAAGAGTACTTCGGTCTTGTGCGCAGCAATTCGTAGACCAACCTTCTCAAGCCAGTCGATTACCGAATTAATCGCCGCATTGCTCGTGACCTGGAGCTCTGGTATGGTTTTGGCAACTGCTGTGACAGCCACGTCGTCGGCGAAGCAGTGTAACTCCACACCTCTGGGCTTGCTGATGCACAATATGCCGTTGTACATTATGTTCCACAAGATTGGACCAAGTATCGACCCTTGTGGAACTCCTGCAGAGACATAGTGTCTTTTCGGCCCGGCTTCAGTGTCGTACCATAGTACACGGCCCCTGAAGTAGCTGCCAATACTGATCCTTAGGTATTCCGGGATCCCCATTGTGCGCATAGCACCGAGAATGTTTGGCCATCTCGCCGTATTGAACGCGTTCTTGACGTCTAGCGTGATGATGGCGCAGTACTCCTTACTGCCGCCTAGCCATCTGTCACCGTCGAGAGCGTTTTTGGCTACTTCTCTTACTGCCGTGAGAGCGTCGAGCGTGCTCTTTCCCTTACGGAAACCGTACTGCTGTTGTCGTATGCCATTGGGACTCTCCGTGATCATCTCTATGCGTGTGTATAGGATACGTTCGTAGAGCTTCCCCACAGTGTCCAACAGGCATAATGGGCGGAAGCTGCTTGCAGCATTTGTGGGCCCCTTACCTTTCGGCAACAGGACAAGTCTCATGCTTTTCCACCGCTTGGGATAGACTCCGTTCAGGAGACACTGTTGGAAGGTGTCCCTGAAGATTTCCGGTTTTGCAATGGCAGCTGCTTTGACTATAACTCCTGGGATTCCATCGAGACCAGGGGCTTTGTTGTCCTTAATCTTTTTGGCAGCTTCGACGACCTCGCATGATGTAACACATGGGAAGTCAGGGTCCGGGGTTTCTTGCGCAGGTTGCCATAATGTGGCCTGCGTCGGGAACAGTTCCGCCACAATGTTGGCCAATACGACCGGATCCTGTGGAGTTCCTCCACCAGCGGCTTTCAGCTTTTTTCTTGTTATTTTATAGGCGAGACCCCAGGGATCTTCGTCTACGCTTGCTAGAAGCTCCTTAAAAGCATTCGCTTTGGCAGCTGATATGGCATTTCGCAGCTCTGCACGCTTGACTCTGTATGCCTCGTGAAGTTGGGCTTTCTGGAGATCATCTCTGACTCGTTGCGCTTGCCTCCTTGCACTGAAGCACTCAGCTCGAAGCTGGTGAAGAGAGACACTCCACCAGTATACAGGTGGCATAGTTGCATCGCAAGTTGCTTCCAGCATGCTCATAAGCGTCACCATGGTTTCCGCCTGTCCGCTTGTGGGTTCCAAAAGCTCGATCTGGTAAGCCAGCATGTCGTTGTCCAGTTTCCTGGTGTCCCATGCCTGCCCTAGGGCACCACTCTGCTGTCTTTGTGAGGGCCTTGTCGTTCGTACGCTATACGAAATTAAGGCATGATCACTCAGCGTTACGTCGTCGTGTACCAACCATTTTGCGGTGGGGGCTAGCCTTCTGCTAACAAAGGTGACATCAATGAATGATGTACCTCTGTCGTTGTTAAACGTCGGCTTAGCCCCATCGTTCAGCAGAACCAGTTCTAGTTGGTTCATTGCGTCTATCAAAGCCCGTCCCCTGGGATTGTATATGCGGCTGCCCCATTCTAGCGCCCATGCGTTGAAGTCACCTGCAATGACTGCCGGGCTGCGCCCTCTCGCATGGTACACGAGCATATTCAGCAGCTCCTCGAACTGTTCCGCACTATCACTTGGTGGCGCATAGCAACTATAGAGATGCACGCCTTGAACTTTTGCATAAGCAATGCCGCGCATGGGCACGCTTTCTTTATCCTCTATGAAGAGGCCGCTGCAGCATTTGACTGCCGCCTTTCCTGTCGCGTCCACAACCACCGTTGGGTTTCCTGCATCCGGGGAGTATGGTTCACTCATGAGCATCACGTCCACATTGCGCTCACTAGCTGTCTGGGCCAGAAGACTCTGTGCAGCTGCGCAATGATTAACATTCATCTGTACAATGTTAATTTGGTCCGGCATCATCATGACGGCTCATGGCTCCCTTTGTGACGCTGCCTTTGTAGGTTGGGCATTTAAAGCCACCTGTCGGGTGGTTTCTCTCCACATTGTCGCTACAGATAAGACATCTTGGCGGTCTGTCACAGCCCGTGTATGTGTGTGTGTGTTAAGTTCTGTTCTTGGCGTGCTCTCGTGTCGTTCGCCGCTCAGTTGTAGTTTGCCGTCGCTCAGCTGCACTTTTCGCTCTTTGTCGCGTTGCGCTTGCGCTCTGGCTGCGCTTTTCGCTTTCTTCTGTGTCAGCTGCGTTCATGTCTTGTTTGTATGTGTGGCCGTCGCTTGCGCTTGCTCTGTTCGTGTTCGCTCTCTTTGCGCTCACTCGGCTTGCCCTTGCTTTGTGTGTACGTTCGTGGTGTATTGTCTTGTGTGCGTTCCCTCTCTTTGTTGTTGGCTGAATGACCGTGCACTTTTTCTGGTGTGCGCTCACCTTGAGCTTATGTGCGCTCTCCCTGAGCTACCCTATATTACGCTACTGGTGGGGCCTATCGGTTTTCTAGCTTCTATGTAACTTGCCTATCAGATACCCTTCATTGGGTGTTTCATTAAGTTAAGAAATGAAATAATAAATACGAAAAATA
>JAEIGL010000159.1:0-37375 GCA_018903715.1 Zaprionus davidi
TTTGAAAAATTTGAAAATTTTGAAATTTTTAAAATTTTGAAAATTTTGAAAATTTTCGAAAATTTTGAAAATTTTCGAAAATTTTAATTTGAAAATTTTGAAAATTTTGAAAATTTTAAAAATTTTGAAAAATTTTTTGAAAATTTTGAAAATTTTGAAAATTTTGAAAATTTTGAAAATTTTGAAAATTTGAAAATTTTGAAAATTTTGAAAATTTTGAAAAATTTTGAAAATTTTGAAAATTTTGAAAATTTTGAAAATTTTGAAAATTTTGAAAATTTTGAAAATTTTAAAATTTTGAAAATTTTGAAATAAAATTTTGAAAATTTTGAAAATTTTGAAAATAAAATTTTGAAAATTTTGAAAATTTTGAAAATTTTGAAAATTTTGAAAATTTTGAAAATTTGAAAATTTTGAAAATTTTGAAAAATTTTAAAATTTTGAAAATTTTGAAAATTTTGAAAATTTTGAAAATTTTGAAAATTTGAAAATTTTGAAAATTTGGAAAATTTTAAAATTTTAAAATTTTGAAAATTTTGAAAATTTTGAAAATTCTGAAAATTTTTAATATTTTGAAAATTTTGAAAATTTGGAAAATTTTGAAAATTTTGAAAATTTTAAAAATTTTGAAAAAATTTTGATAAAATTTTGAAAATTTTGAAAATTTTGAAAAATTGAAATTTTAAAAATTTTGAAAATTTTGAAAATTTTGAAAATTTTAAAAATTTTGAAAATTTTGAAAATATTGAAAATTTTGAAAATTTTAAAAATTTTGAAAATTTTAAAAATTTTGAAAATTTTGAAAATTTTGAAAATTTTGAAAATTTTAAAATTTTGAAAATTTTGGAAAATTTTGAAAATTTTGAAAATTTTGAAAATTTTGAAAATTTTAAAAATTTTGAAAATTTTGAAAAATTTGAAAATTTTGAAAATTTTGAAAATTTTGAAAATTTTGAAAATTTTGAAAATTTTGAAAATTTGAAATTTTGAAAATTTTGAAAATTTTGAAAATTTGGAAAATTTTGAAAATTTGAAAATTTTGAAAAATTTAAAATTTTGAAAAATTTGAAAATTTTAAAATTTTGAAAATTTTGAAAATTTTGAAAATATTGAAAATTTTTTAAAATTTTTGAAAATTTTGAAAATTTTGAAAATTTTGAAAAATTTGAAAATTTTGAAAAAATTTGAAAATTTTGAAAAATTTGAAAATTTTGAAAATTTTAAAAATTTTGAAAATTTTAAAATTTTGAAAATTTTGAAAATTTTGAAAATTTTGAAAATTTTGAAAATTTTGAAAATTTTGAAAATTTGAAAATTTTGAAAATTTTAAAAATTTTAAAATTTTAAAAATTTTGAAAAATTTGAAAATTTTGAAAAATTTGAAAAATTTGAAAATTTTGAAAATTTTGAAAATTTTGAAAATTTTGAAAATTTTGAAAATTTTGAAAATTTTGAAAATTTTGAAAATTTTGAAAATTTTGAAAATTTTGAAAATTTTTAAAAATTTTGAAAATTTTAAAATTTTGAAAAATTTTGGAAAATTTTGAAAATTTTAAAAAAATTTAAAATTTTGAAAATTTTTAAAATTTTGAAAATTTTAAAAATTTTTAAAATTTTGAAAATTTTGAAAATTTTGAAAAATTTTGAAAATTTTGAAAATTTTGAAAATTTTGAAAATTTTGAAAATTTTGAAAATTTTGAAAATTTTGAAAATTTTGAAAATTTTGAAAATTTTGAAATTTTGAAAATTTTGAAAATTTTAAAAATTTTGAAAATTTTGAAATTTTTAAAATTTTGAAAATTTTAAAAATTTTTGAAAATTTTGAAAATTTTGAAAATTTTGAAAATTTTGAAAATTTTGAAAATTTTAAAAATTTTGAAAATTTTGAAAATTTTGAAAATTTTGAAAATTTTGAAAATTTTGAAAATTTTGAAAATTTTGAAAATTTTGAAAATTTTGAAAAATTTTGAAAATTTTGAAAATTTTGAAAATTTTGAAAATTTTAAAAATTTTGAAAATTTTGAAAATTTGAAAATTTTGAAAATTTTGAAAATTTTGAAAATTTTGAAAATTTTGAAAATTTTGAAAATTTTAAAAATTTTGAAAATTTTGAAAATTTTGAAAATTTTGAAAAATTTTGAAAATTTTAAAAATTTTAAAATTTTGAAAATTTTGAAAATTTTGAAAATTTTGAAAATTTTGAAAATTTTGAAAATTTTGAAATTTTCAAAATTTTCAAAATTTTGAAAATTTTGAAAATTTGGAAAATTTTGAAAATTTTGAAAATTTTGAAAATTTTGAAAATTTTGAAAATTTTAAAATTTTCAAAATTTTGAAAATTTTCAAAATTTTGAAAATTTTCAAAATTTTGAAAATTTTGAAAATTTTGAAAATTTTGAAAATTTTGAAAATTTTGAAAATTTTGAAAATTTTGAAAATTTTGAAAATTTTGAAAATTTTGAAAATTTTGAAAATTTTGAAAAATTTTGAAAATTTTGAAAAAAAATTTTGAAAATTTTGAAAATTTTGAAAATTTTGAAAATTTTCAAAATTTTTGAAAATTTGGAAATTTTGAAAATTTTGAAAATTTTGAAAATTTTGAAAATTTTGAAAAAAATTTTGAAAATTTTGAAAATTTTGAAAATTTTAAAAAATTTTGAAAATTTTGAAAATTTTGAAAATTTTGAAAATTTTGAAAATTTTGAAAATTTTGAAAATTTTCAAAATTTTGAAAATTTTGAAAATTTTGAAAATTTTGAAAATTTTGAAAATTTTGAAAATTTTGAAAATTTTGAAAATTTTGAAAATTTTGAAAATTTTGAAAAATTTTGAAAATTTTGAAAATTTTGAAAATTTTGAAAATTTTGAAAATTTTGAAAATTTTGAAAAATTTTGAAAATTTTGAAAATTTTAAAAATTTTGAAAATTTTGAAAATTTTGAAAATTTTAAAATTTTGAAAAATAAAAATTTTTTAAAATTTTGAAAATTTTGAAAATTTTGAAAATTTTGAAAATTTTGAAAATTTTGAAAATTTTGAAATTTTGAAAATTTTGAAAATTTTGAAAATTTTCAAAATTTTGAAAATTTTGAAAATTTTGAAAATTTTGAAAATTTTGAAAATTTTGAAAATTTTGAAAATTTTAAAAGTTTTGAAATTTTGAAAATTTTAAAAATTTTGAAAAATTTGTAAAATTTTGAAAATTTTTAAAATTTTGAAAATTTTAAAATTTTGAAAATTTTAAAATTTTAAAATTTTGAAAATTTTGAAAATTTTGAAAATTTTGAAAATTTTAAAAATTTTAAAAATTTTGAAAATTTGAAAAATTTGGAAAATTTTGAAAATTTTGAAAATTTTGAAAATTTTGAAAATTTTGAAAATTTTGAAAATTTTGAAAATTTTGAAAATTTTGAAAATTTTGAAAATTTTGTAAAAATTTTGAAAATTTTGAAAATTTTGAAAATTTTGAAAATTTTGAAAATTTTGAAAATTTTGAAAATTTTGAAAATTTTGAAAATTTTAAAAATTTTGAAAATTTTGAAAATTTGATAAATTTGAAAATTTTGAAAATTTTGAAAATTTTGAAAATTTTGAAAAATTTTGAAAATTTTAAAAATTTTGAAAATTTTGAAAATTTTGAAAATTTTCAAAATTTTGAAAATTTTCAAAATTTTGAAAATTTTGAAAATTTTGAAAATTTTGAAATTTTGAAAATTTTGAAAATTTGAAAATTTTGAAAATTTTGAAAATTTTCAAAATTTTGAAAATTTTCAAAATTTTGAAAATTTTGAAAATTTTGAAAATTTTGAAAATTTTGAAAATTTTGAAAATTTTGAAAATTTTGAAAATTTTAAAAAAAATTTTGAAAATTTTGAAAATTTTGAAAATTTTGAAAATTTTAAAATTTTGAAAATTTTGAAAATTTTGAAAATTTTGAAAATTTTGAAAATTTTGAAAATTTTGAAAATTTTGAAAATTTTGAAAATTTTGAAAATTTTGAAAATTTTGAAAATTTTGAAAATTTTGAAAATTTTGAAAATTTGGAAAATTTTGAAAATTTTGAAAATTTTGAAAATTTGAAAAAATTTTGAAAATTTTAAAATTTTGAAAAATTTTGAAAATTTTGAAAAATTTTGAAAATTTTGAAAATTTTGAAAATTTTGAAAATTTTGAAAATTTTGAAAAATTTTGAAAATTTTGAAAATTTTGAAAATTTTGAAAAATTTTGAAAATTTTGAAAATTTTGAAAATTTTGAAAATTTTGAAAATTTTGAAAATTTTGAAAATTTTGAAAATTTTGAAAATTTTGAAAATTTTAAAAATTTTTGAAAATTTTGAAAATTTTGAAAATTTTGAAAATTTTGAAAATTTTGAAAATTTTGAAAATTTTGAAAATTTTGAAAATTTTGAAAATTTTGAAAATTTTGAAAATTTTGAAAATTTTGAAAATTTTGAAAAATTTGAAAATTTTGAAAATTTTGAAAAATTTTGAAAAATTTTGAAAATTTTAAAAATTTTAAAATTTTGAAAATTTTTTTAAAAATTTTGAAAAATTTTGAAAAATTTTGAAAATTTTGAAAATTTTGAAAATTTTGAAAATTTGAAAAATTTTGAAAATTTTGAAAATTTTGAAAATTTTGAAAAATTTGAAAATTTTTGAAATTTTAAAAAATTTTTAAAATTTTGAAAATTTTGAAAAATTTTGAAATTTGAAAAAATTTTGAAAATTTTAAAAATTTTGAAAATTTTGAAAATTTTGAAAATTTTGAAAATTTTGAAAATTTTGGAAAATTTTGAAAATTTTGAAAATTTTGAAAATTTTGAAAATTTTGAAAATTTTTAAAATTTTCAAAATTTTGAAAATTTTGAAAATTTTGGAAATTTCAAAAATTTTGAAAATTTTGAAAATTTTGAAAATTTTGAAAATTTTGAAAATTTTGAAAATTTTGAAAATTTTGAAAATTTTGAAAATTTTGAAAATTTTGAAAATTTTGAAAATTTTGAAAATTTTGAAAATTTTGAAAATTTTTGAAAATTTTGAAAATTTTGAAAATTTTGAAAATTTTGAAAATTTTGAAAAATTTGAAAATTTTGAAAAAATTTTGAAAATTTCAAAAATTTTGAAAATTTTGAAAATTTTGAAAATTTTCAAAATTTTGAAAATTTTGAAAATTTTTGAAAATTTTCAAAAATTTTAAAATTTTTAAAATTTTCAAAATTTTAAAAATTTTGAAATTTTAGGAAATTTTGAAAATTTTGAAAATTTTGAAAATTTTGAAAATTTTGAAAATTTTGAAAATTTTGAAAATTTTTGAAAATTTTGAAAATTTTGAAAATTTTGAAAATTTTGAAAATTTTGAAAATTTTAAAAATTTTGAAAATTTTGAAAAATTTGAAAATTTTAAAAATTTTAAAAATTTTAAAATTTTGAAAATTTTTAAAATTTTAAAATTTTGAAAATTTTTGAAAATTTTTGAAATTTTGAATTTCAAAATTTTGAAAATTTTGAAAATTTTGGAAAATTTTGAAAATTTTCAAAATTTTTGAAAATTTTGAAAATTTTGAAAATTTTGAAAATTTTGAAAATTTTTAAAATTTTTGAAATTTTGAAAATTTTGAAAATTTTGAAAATTTGGAAAATTTTAAAAATTTTGAAAAATTTGTAAAATTTTGAAAATTTTAAAAATTTTGAAAATTTTAAAAAATTTGAAAATTTTGAAAATTTTGAAAATTTTGAAAATTTTGAAAATTTTGAAAATTTTGAAAAATTTTGAAAATTTTGAAAATTTTGAAAATTTTGAAAATTTTGAAAATTTTGAAAATTTTGAAAATTTTAAAAATTTTAAAAATTTTAAAATTTTTGAAAATTTTGAAAATTTTGAAAATTTTGAAAATTTTGAAAATTTTGAAAATTTTGAAAATTTTGAAAATTTTGAAAATTTTGAAAAATTTTAAAATTTTAAAAATTTTGAAAATTTTGAAAAATTTAAAAAATTTTGAAAATTTAAAAAATTTTGAAAATTGAAATTTGAAAATTTTGAAAAATTTGAAAATTTTGAAAATTTTAAAAATTTTGAAAATTTTGAAAATTTTGAAATTTAGAAAATTTTGAAAATTTTGAAAATTTTGAAATTTTGAAAATTTTGAAAATTTTGAAATTTTGAAAAAATTTGAAAATTTTAAAAATTTTGAAAATTTTGAAAATTTTGAAAATTTTGAAAATTTTGAAAATTTTGAAAATTTTGGAAAAAATTTTAAAATTTTGAAAATTTTGAAATAATTTTGAAAATTTTGAAAATATTTTGAAAATTTTGAAAATTTTGAAAAATTTGAAAATTTTGAAAAATTTTGAAAATTTGTTTTGAAAATTTTGAAATTTTGAAAATTTTGAAAATTTTGAAAATTTTGAAAATTTTGAAAATTTTGAAAATTTTGAAAATTTTGAAAATTTTGAAAATTTTGAAAATAAAATTTGAAAATTTTAAGAAAATTTTGAAAATTTTGAAAATTTTGAAAATTTTGAAAATTTTGAAAATTTTGAAAATTTTGAAAATTTTGAAAATTTTGAAAATTTTAGAAAATTTTGAAAATTTTGAAAATTTTGAAAATTTTGAAAATTTTGAAAATTTTGAAAATTTTGAAAATTTTGAGAAATTTTGAAAATTTTGAAAATTTTAAAAATTTTGAAAATTTTGAAAATTTTGAAAATTTTGAAAATTTTGAAATTTTGAAAATTTTGAAAAATTTGAAAATTTTGAAAAATTTTAAGAAAATTTTGGAAAATTTTGAAAATTTTGGAAAAATTTTGAAAAATTTTGAAAATTTTGAAAATTTTGAAAATTTTGAAAATTTTGAAAATTTTGAAAATTTTGAAAATTTTGAAAAATTTTGAAAATTTTGAAAATTTTGAAAATTTTGAAAAATTTTGAAAATTTTAAAAATTTTAAAAATTTTGAAAATTTTGAAAAATTTAAAAATTTTGAAAATTTTAAAAATTTTGAAAATTTTGAAAATTTTGAAAATTTTAAAAATTTTGAAAATTTGAAAAATTTTGAAAATTTTTGAAAATTTTGAAAATTTTAAAAATTTTGAAAATTTTGAAAATTTTAAAAATTTTGAAAATTTTGAAAATTTTGAAAATTTTGAAAATTTTGAAAATTTTGAAAAATTTTGAAAATTTTGAAAATTTTGAAAAAATTTTGAAAATTTTAAAAATTTTGAAAATTTTGAAAATGAAAAATTTTGAAAATTTTAAAAATTTTGAAAAAATTTTGAAAATTTTGGAAATTTTGAAAATTTTGAAAATTTTGAAAATTTTGAAAATTTTGAAAATTTTTTGAAAATTTTGAAAATTTTGAAAAATTTGAAAAAATTTTAAAAATTTTGAAAATTTTGAAAATTTTGAAAATTTTGAAAATTTTTTGAAAATTTTGAAAATTTTGAAAATTTTGAAAATTTTGAAAATTTTGAAAATTTTGAAAATTTTGAAAATTTTGAAAATTTTGAAAATTTTGAAAATTTTGAAAATTTTGAAAATTTTGAAAATTTTGAAAATTTTGAAAATTTTGAAAATTTTGAAAATTTTGAAAATTTTGAAAATTTTGAAAATTTTGAAAATTTTTTTGAAAAATTTTGAAAATTTTGAAAATTTTGAAAATTTTGAAAATTTTGAAATTTTGAAAATTTTGAAAATTTTTGAAAATTTTGAAAATTTTGAAAATTTTGAAAATTTTGAAAATTTTGAAAATTTTGAAAATTTTAAAATTTTGAAAATTTTGAAAAATTTGAAAATTTTGAAAATTTTGAAAAATTTTGAAAAATTTGAAAATTTTGAAAAATTTTGAAAATTTTGAAAATTTTGAAAATTTTGAAAATTTTGAAAATTTTGAAAATTTTGAAAATTTTGAAAATTTTGAAAATTTTGAAAATTTAAAAATTTGAAAATTTTGAAAATTTTGAAAATTTGAAAATTTTGAAAATTTTGAAAAAATTTTGAAAATTTTGAAAATTTTGAAAATTTTGAAAATTTTGAAAATTTTGAAAATTTTGAAAATTTTGAAAATTTTGAAAATTTTGAAAATTTTGAAAATTTTGAAAATTTTGAAAATTTTGAAAATTTGAAAATTTTGAAAATTTTGAAAATTTTGAAAAATTTTGAAAATTTTGAAAATTTTAAAAATTTTGAAAATTTTAAAAATTTTGAAAATTTTGAAAATTTTGAAAATTTTGAAAATTTTGAAAATTTTGAAAATTTTAAAATTTTAAAATTTTGAAAATTTTGAAAATTTTGAAAATTTTAAAAATTTTGAAAATTTTGAAAATTTTTAAAAATTTTGAAAATTTTGAAAATTTTGAAAATTTTGAAAATTTTGAAAATTTTGAAAATTTTGAAAATTTTGAAAATTTTAAAATTTTGAAAATTTTGAAAATTTTGAAAATTTTTTGAAAATTTTTAAAAATTTTGAAAATTTTGAAAATTTTGAAAAATTTTGAAAATTTTAAAAAAATTTTGAAAATTTTGAAAAATTTTGAAAATTTTGAAAATTTTGAAAATTTTGAAAATTTTGAAAATTTTGAAAATTTTGAAAAATTTGAAAATTTTGAAAATTTTGAAAAATTTGAAAATTTTGAAAAATTTTGAAAATTTTGAAAATTTTAAAATTTTGAAAATTTTGAAAAATTTTGAAAATTTTAAAAATTTTGAAAATTTTGAAAATTTGAAAATTTTGAAAATTTTGAAAATTTTGAAAATTTTGAAAATTTTAAAAATTTTAAAAATTTTGAAAATTTTGAAAAATTTTGAAAATTTTGAAAATTTTGAAAATTTTGAAAATTTTGAAAATTTTGAAAATTTTGAAAATTTTGAAAATTTTGAAAATTTTGAAAATTTTGAAAATTTTGAAAATTTTGAAAATTTTGAAAATTTTGAAAATTTTGAAAATTTTTGAAAATTTTGAAAATTTTGAAAATTTTGAAAATTTTTTGAAAATTTTGAAAATTTTGAAAATTTTGAAAATTTTGAAAATTTTGAAAAATTTTGAAAATTTTGAAAATTTTGAAAATTTTGAAAAATTTTGAAAATTTTGAAAATTTTAAAAATTTTAAAAATTTTGAAAATTTTGAAAATTTTGAAAATTTTGAAAATTTTGAAAATTTTAAAAAATTTTGAAAATTTTGAAAATTTTGAAAATTTTGAAAATTTTGAAAATTTTTTTTGAAAATTTTGAAAATTTTGAAAATTTTGAAAATTTTAAAAATTTTGAAAATTTTGAAAAATTTTAAAAATTTTAAAAATTTTGAAAATTTTAAAAAATTTTGAAAATTTTGAAAATTTTGGAAAATTTTGAAAATTTTGAAAATTTTGAAAATTTTGAAAATTTTGAAAAAATTTTGAAAATTTTGAAAATTTTTGAAAAATTTTGAAAATTTTAAAAATTTTGAAATTTTGAAAATTTTAAAAATTTTGAAAATTTTGAAAATTTTGAAAATTTTAAAAATTTTGAAAATTTTGAAAATTTTGAAAATTTTGAAAAATTTGAAAATTTTGAAAATTTTGAAAATTTTGAAAATTTTGAAAATTTTGAAAATTTTGAAAATTTTGAAAATTTTGAAAATTTTGAAAATTTTGAAAATTTTGAAAATTTTGAAAAATTAAAAAAATTTTGAAAATTTTGAAAAATTTTGAAAATTTTGAAAATTTTGAAAATTTTGAAAATTTTGAAATTTTGAAAATTTTGAAAATTTTGAAAATTTTGAAAATTTTAAAAAATTTTGAAAATTTTGAAAATTTTGAAAATTTTGAAAATTTTGAAAATTTTAAAATTTTAAAAATTTTGAAAATTTTGAAAATTTTGAAAATTTTGAAAAATTTTGAAAATTTTGAAAATTTTGAAAATTTTGAAAATTTTGAAAATTTTGAAAATTTTGAAAATTTTGAAAATTTTGAAAATTTTGAAAAAATTTTGAAAATTTTGAAAATTTTGAAAATTTTGAAAATTTTGAAAAATTTTAAAAATTTTGAAAAAAATTTTGAAAATTTTGAAAATTTTGAAAATTTTGAAAATTTTGAAAATTTTGAAAATTTTGAAAATTTTGAAAATTTTGAAAATTTTGAAAATTTTAAAAATTTTGAAAATTTTGAAAATTTTGAAAATTTTGAAAATTTTTTTGAAAATTTTGAAAAATTTTGAAAAATTTTGAAAATTTTTGAAAATTTTAAAAATTTTGAAAATTTTGAAAATTTTGAAAATTTTGAAAAATTTTGAAAATTTTGAAAATTTTAAAAATTTTGAAAATTTTGAAAATTTTGAAAATTTTGAAAATTTTGAAAATTTTGAAAATTTTGAAAATTTTAAAAATTTTCAAAATTTTGAAAATTTTGAAAAATTTTGAAAATTTTGAAAATTTTGAAAATTTTGAAAATTTTGAAAATTTTGAAAATTTTGAAAATTTTGAAAATTTTGAAAATTTTGAAAAATTTGAAAATTTTGAAAATTTTCAAAAAATTTTGAAAATTTTGAAAATTTTGAAAATTTTGAAAATTTTGAAAATTTTGAAAATTTTGAAAATTTTGAAAATTTCAAAATTTTAAAAATTTTGAAAAATTTTGAAAATTTTGAAAATTTTGAAAATTTTGAAAATTTTGAAAATTTTGAAAATTTGAAAAATTTTGAAAATTTTGAAAATTTTGAAAATTTTGAAAATTTTGAAAATTTTGAAAATTTTGAAAATTTTGAAAATTTTAAAAATTTGAAAATTTTGAAAATTTTAAAAATTTTGAAAATTTTGAAAATTTTAAAAATTTTGAAAATTTTGAAAATTTTGAAAATTTTGAAAATTTTGAAAATTTTGAAAATTTTGAAAAATTTTGAAAATTTGAAAAATTTTGAAAATTTTGAAAATTTTGAAAATTTTAAAAATTTTGAAAATTTTGAAAATTTTAAAAATTTTGAAAATTTGAAAATTTTGAAAATTTTGAAAATTTTGAAAATTTTGAAAATTTTGAAAATTTTGAAAATTTGAAAAATTTTGAAAATTTTGAAAATTTTTGAAAATTTTGAAAATTTTGAAAATTTTGAAAATTTTGAAAATTTTGAAAATTTTGAAAATTTGAAAATTTTGAAAAATTTAAAAATTTTGAAAATTTTGAAAATTTTGAAAATTTTGAAAATTTTGAAAATTTTGAAAATTTTGAAAATTTTGAAAATTTTGAAAATTTGAAAAATTTTGAAATTTTGAAAATTTTGAAAATTTTGAAAATTTTGAAAATTTTGAAAATTTTGAAAATTTTGAAAATTTTGAAAATTTTGAAAATTTTGAAAATTTTGAAAATTTTGGAAAATTTTGAAAATTTTGAAAATTTTGAAAATTTTGAAAATTTTGAAAATTTTGAAAATTTTGAAAATTTTGAAAATTTTGAAAATTTTTAAAAATTTTGAAATAAAATTTTGAAAATTTGAAAATTTTGAAAAATTTTGAAAAATTTGGAAAATTTTGAAAATTTTGAAAATTTTGAAATTTTGAAAATTTTGAAAATTTTGAAAATTTTGAAAATTTTAAAAATTTTGAAAATTTTGAAAATTTTGAAAATTTTGAAAATTTTGAAAATTTTGAAAAATTTTGAAAATTTTGAAAATTTTGAAAATTTTAAAAATTTTGAAAATTTTGAAAATTTTGAAAATTTTGAAAAATTTTAAAAATTTTGAAAATTTTGAAAATTTTGAAAATTTTAAAAATTTTGAAAATTTTGAAAATTTTGAAAATTATTGAAAATTTTAAAAATTTTGAAAATTTTGAAAATTTTAAAAATTTTGAAAATTTTGAAAATTTTGAAAATTTTAAAAATTTTGAAAATTTTGAAAAAATTTTGAAAATTTTGAAAATTTTAAAATTTTTAAAAATTTTAAAAATTTTGAAAAATTTAAAAATTTGAAAAATTTAAAAATTTTGAAAATTTTAAAAATTTTGAAAATTTTGAAAATTTTGAAAATTTTAAAAATTTTGAAAATTTTGAAAAATTTTAAAAATTTTGAAAATTTAAAAATTTTGAAAATTTTAAAATTTTGAAAATTTTAAAAATTTTGAAAATTTGAAAATTTTAAAAATTTTGAAAATTTTGAAAATTTTGAAAATTTTGAAAATTTTAAAAATTTTGAAAAATTTTGAAAATTTTGAAAAATTTAAAAATTTTGAAAAATTTGAAAATTTTGAAAATTTTGAAAATTTTGAAAATTTTGAAAATTTTGAAAATTTTGAAAATTTTGAAAATTTTGAAAAAATTTTGAAAATTTTGAAAATTTTGAAATTTTTAAAATTTATTTTGAAAATTTTAAAATTTTGATAAAAATTTTGAAAATTTTTGAAAATTTTGAAAATTTTTAAAAATTTTGAAAATTTTGAAAATTTGAAAAATTTGAAAATTTAGAAAAAATTTTGAAAATTTTGAAAATTTTAAAATTTTGAAAATTTTGAAATTTTTAAAATTTAAAATTTCTTTGAAATTTGAAATTGATTTGTAAATTTTGAAAATTTGAAAATTTTTGAAAATTTGAAAAATTTAAAAATTGATAATTGGAAATTTAAAATTTGAAAAATTAAATTGAAATTTTGAAAATTTTGAAATTTTTGAAAATTTTAAAAATGTAATTTGAAAATTTTGAAAATTTTTGAAAATTTTAAAATTTTGAAATTTTGAAAATTTTGAAAATTTTGAAAATTTTTTAAAATTTTAAAAATTTTGAAATTTTGGAAAAATTTTGAAAATTTTGAAAATTTTGAAAATTTTGAAATTTTTGAAAATTTTGAAAATTTTGAAAATTTTGAAAATTTTGAAAATTTTGAAAATTTTGAAAATTTTGAAAATTTAGAAAATTTTGAAAATTTTGAAAAATTTTGAAAATTTGAAAATTTTAAAATTTTAAAAATTTTGAAATTTTTGAAAATTTTGAAAATTTTGAAAATTTTGAAAATTTTGAAAATTTTTAAAATTGTGAAAATTTTGAAAAGTTTTGAAAATTTGGAAAATTTTAAAAATTTTGAAAATTTTGAAAATTTTGAAAAATTTAAAAATTTGAAAATTTTGAAAATTTTGAAAATTTTGAAAATTTTGAAAATTTTGAAAATTTTGAAAATTTTTTGAAAATTTTAAAATTTGAAAATTTTAAAATTTTGGAAAATTTTGAAAATTTGGAAAATTTTAATAAATTTTGAAAATTTTGAAAATTTTGAAAATTTTAAAAATTTTTTTAGAAAATTTTGAAAATTTTTGAAAATTTTAAATTTTGAAAATTTTGAAAATTGTAAAAATTTTGAAAATTTTGAAAAAATTTTTGAAAATTTTGAAAAATTTTGAAATAAAAATTTTAAAAATTTTTAAATAAAAATTTTGAAAATTTTGAAAATTTTGAAAAATTTTGAAAATTTTTGAAAATTTTGAAAATTTTGAAAATTTTGAAAATTTTTTTTAAAATTTTAAAAATTTGAAAATTTTTAAAAATTTGAAATAAAAATTTTGAAAAAATTTTGAAATTTTGAAAATTTTTAAAAATTTCAAAATTTTGAAAATTTTGAAAATTTTGAAATTTTTGAAAATTTTGAAAATTTTGAAAATTTTGAAAATTTTGAAAATTTTGAAAATTTTGAAAATTTTGAAAATTTTGAAAATTTTGAAAATTTTGAAAATTTTGAAAATTTTGAAAATTTTGAAAATTTGAAAATTTTGAAAATTTTGAAAATTTTGAAAATTTTGAAAAATTTTGAAAATTTTAAAATTTTAAAAAATTTTGAAAATTTTGAAAATTTTGAAAATTTTGAAAATTTTGAAAATTTTGAAAATTTTGAAAATTTTGAAAATTTTGAAAATTTTGAAAATTTTGAAAATTTTGAAAATTTTGAAAAATTTTGAAAATTTTGAAAATTTTGAAAATTTTGAAATTTTGAAAATTTTAAAAATTTTGAAAATTTTGAAAATTTTGAAAATTTTGAAAATTTTGAAATTTTGAAAATTTTGAAAATTTTGAAAATTTTGAAAATTTTAAAAATTTTGAAAATTTTGAAAATTTTAAAAATTTTGAAAATTTTGAAAATTTTGAAAATTTTGAAAATTTTGAAAATTTTGAAAATTTTGAAAATTTTGAAAATTTTGAAAATTTTGAAAATTTTGAAAATTTTGAAAATTTTGAAAATTTTGAAAATTTTGAAAATTTTGAAAATTTTGAAAATTTTGAAAATTTTGAAAAATTTTGAAAATTTTAAAAATTTTGAAAATTTTGAAAATTTTGAAAATTTTAAAAATTTTGAAAATTTTGAAAATTTTGAAAAAAATTTTGAAAATTTTGAAAATTTTGAAAATTTTGAAAATTTTCAAAATTTTAAAAATTTTAAAAATTTTGAAAATTTTGAAAATTTTGAAAATTTTGAAAATTTTGAAAATTTTGAAAATTTTGAAAATTTTGAAAATTTTGAAAATTTTAAAAATTTTGAAAATTTTGAAAATTTGAAAATTTTGAAAATTTTGAAAATTTTAAAAATTTTAAAATTTTGAAAATTTTGAAAATTTTGAAAATTTTGAAAATTTTGAAAATTTTGAAAATTTTGAAAAATTTGAAAATTTTGAAAAATTTTGAAAATTTTGAAAATTTTGAAAATTTGAAAATTTTGAAAATTTTGAAAATTTTGAAAAATTTTGAAAATTTTGAAAATTTTGAAAATTTTGAAAATTTTGAAAATTTTGAAAATTTTGAAAAATTTTGAAAATTTTGAAAAAATTTTGAAAATTTTGAAAATTTTTTTGAAAATTTTGAAAATTTTGAAAATTTTGAAAATTTGGAAAATTTTAAAAAATTTTAAAAATTTGAAATTTTGAAAATTTTGAAAATTTTGAAAATTTTAAAAATTTTGAAAATTTTGAAAAATTTGAAAATTTTGAAAATTTTGAAAATTTTGAAAATTTTGAAAATTTTGAAAATTTTGAAATAAAAATTTTGAAAATTTTGAAAATTTTGAAAATTTTGAAAATTTTGAAAATTTTGAAAATTTTGAAATTTTGAAAATAAAATTTTGAAAATTTTGAAAAATTTTAAAATTTTGAAAATTTTGAAAAATTTTGAAAATTTTGAAAATTTTGAAAATTTGGAAAATTTTGAAAAATTTGAAAATTTTGAAAATTTTGAAAATTTTAAATTTTTTGAAAATTAAAATTTTGAAAATTTTAAAAATTTGAAAAAATTTTTTTAAAATTTTGAAAATTTTGAAAATTTTAAAAATTTGAAAATTTTTAAAAAATTTTGAAAATTTTGAAAATTTTGAAAATTTTGAAAATTTTGAAAATTTTAAAAAAAAAAATTTTGAAAATTTTGAAAATTTTAAAAATTTTAAAAGAAAATTTTGAAAATTTTAAAAATTTTGAAAAATTTTGAAAATTTGAAAATTTTGAAAATTTTGAAAATTTGAAAAAATTTTGAAAATTTTGAAAATTTTGAAAATTTTGAAAATTTTGAAAATTTGGAAAATTTTGAAAATTTTGAAAATTTTGAAAATTTGGAAAATTTTGAAAATTTTGAAAAATTTTGAAAATTTTGAAAATTTTGAAAATTTTGAAAATTTTGAAAATTTTAAAAATTTTGAAAATTTTAAAAAAAAATTTTGAAAATTTTGAAAATTTTGAAAATTTTGAAAATTTTAAAATTTTGAAAATTTTGAAAATTTTGAAAAATTTTGAAAATTTTGAAAATTTTTAAAAATTTTAAAAATTTTGAAAATTTTGAAAATTTTAAAAATTTTGAAAATTTTAAAAATTTTGAAAATTTTGAAAATTTTTGAAAATTTTGAAAATTTTGAAAATTTTGAAAATTTTGAAAATTTTTGAAAATTTTGAAAATTTTGAAAATTTTGAAAATTTTTAAAATTTTGAAATTTTTAAAAATTTGAAATTTGGAAAATTTTAAAAAATTGAAAATTTTAAAATTTTGAAAATTTTTAAAATTTTGAAAATTTTGAAAATTTTAAAATTTTTAAAATTTTGAAAATTTTGAAAATTTTGAAAATTTTGAAAATTTTGAAAATTTTGAAAATTTTGAAAAATTTTGAAAATTTTGAAAATTTTAAAAATTTTGAAAATTTGGAAAATTTGAAATTGAAAATTTTGAAAATTTTGAAAATTTTGAAAATTTTGAAAATTTTGAAAATTTTGAAAATTTTGAAAATTTTGAAAATTTTGAAAAAATTTTAAAATTTTGAAAATTTTTGAAAATTTTGAAAATTTTGAAAATTTTGAAAATTTTGAAAAAAATTTTAAAAATTTTGAAAATTTTGAAAATTTTGAAAATTTTGAAAATTTTGAAAATTTTGAAAATTTTGAAAATTTTGAAAATTTTGAAAATTTGGAAAATTTTGAAAATTTTGAAAAATTTTGAAAATTTTGAAAATTTTGAAAATTTTGAAAAATTTTGAAAATTTTCAAATTTTCGAAAATTTTGAAAATTTTGAAAATTTGGAAAATTTTGAAAATTTTGAAAATTTTCAAAATTTTGAAAATTTTGAAAATTTTGAAAATTTGGAAAATTTTGAAAAAAAATTTTAAAAATTTTGAAAATTTTGAAAATTTTAAAAATTTTGAAAATTTTGAAAATTTTGAAAATTTTGAAAATTTGGAAAATTTGAAAATTTTGAAAATTTTGAAAATTTTGAAAATTTGAAAATTTTGAAATTTTTAAAATTTTGAAAATTTTGAAAATTTTGAAAAAAATTTTGAAAAATTTGAAAAATTTTGAAAATTTTGAAAATTTTGAAAATTTTGAAAATTTTGAAAATTTTGAAAATTTGAAAATTTTGAAAATTTTGAAAATTTTGAAAATTTTGAAAAATTTGAAAATTTTGAAAATTTTGAAAATTTTGAAAATTTTGAAAATTTTGAAAATTTTGAAAATTTTAAAAATTTTGAAAATTTTGAAAATTTGAAAATTTTGAAAATTTTGAAAATTTTGAAAATTTTGAAAATTTTGAAAATTTTGAAAATTTTGAAAATTTTGAAAAATTTGAAAATTTTTGAAAATTTTGAAAATTTTGAAAATTTTGAAAATTTTTTGAAAATTTTAAAAATTTGAAAATTTTGAAAATTTTTGAAAATTTTGAAAATTTTGAAATTTTTTTGAAAATTTTGAAAAATTTGAAAATTTTGAAAATTTTGAAAATTTTGAAAATTTTCAAAATTTTTGAAAATTTGAAAAATTTTGAAAATTTTGAAAATTTTGAAAATTTTGAAAATTTGAAAATTTTGAAAATTTTGAAAATTTTGAAAATTTTGAAAATAAAATTTTGAAAATTTTGAAAATTTTGAAAATTTTGAAAATTTTGAAAATTTTGAAAATTTTAAAATTTTAAAAATTTTGGAAAATTTGAAAAAAATTAGAAAATTTTGAAAATTTTGAAAATTTTTAAAATTTTGAAAATTTTGAAAATTTTGAAAATTTTGAAAATTTTGAAAATTTGAAAATTTTGAAAATTTTGAAAATTTTGAAAATTTTGAAAATTTTGAAAATTTTGAAAATTTTGAAAATTTTGAAAATTTTGAAAATTTTGAAAATTTTGAAAATTTGAAAATTTTAAAAATTTTGAAATTTGGAAAATTTTAAAAAATTTAAAAAATTTTGAAAATTTTGAAAATTTTTGAAAATTTTGAAAATTTTAAAAAATTTTTTTTGAAAATTTTGAAAATTTTGAAAATTTTGAAAATTTTGAAAAATTTTGAATTTTTTGAAAATTTTGAAAAATTTGAAAATTTTAAAATTTTTTTAAAAATTTAAAAAATTTTGAAAATTTTGAAAATTTTGAAAATTTTGAAAATTTTGAAAATTTTGAAAATTTTGAAAATTTTGAAAAATTTTGAAAATTTTGAAAATTTTAAAAATTTTGAAAATTTTAAAATTTAAAAAAATTTTGAAAATTTTGAAAATTTTTGAAAATTTTGAAAATTTTAAAAATTTTGAAAATTTTTGAAATTTTGAAAATTTTGAAAATTTTGAAAATTTTGAAAATTTTGAAAATTTTGAAAATTGGTTGAAATTTTGAAAATTTTGAAAATTTTGAAAAATTTGAAAATTTGAAAATTTTGAAAATTTTGAAAATTTTGAAAATTTTAAAAATTTTGAAAATTTTGAAAATTTTGAAAATTTTTGAAAAATTTTGAAAATTTTGAAAAATTTTGAAAATTTTGAAAATTTGGAAAATTTTGAAAATTTGAAAAATTTTGAAAAATTTGAAAATTTTTTAAAAATTTTAAAAATTTGAAATTTGAAAATTTTGAAAATTTTAAAAATTTGAAAAATTTGAAAATTTTGAAAATTTTGAAAATTTTGAAAATTTTGAAAAATTTTGAAAATTTTGAAAATTTTGAAAATTTTTGAAAATTTTGAAAATTTTGAAAATTTTGAAAAATTTTGAAAATTTTGAAAATTTTGAAAATTTTGAAAATTTTTAAAAATTTTGAAAATTTTGAAAATTTTGAAATTTTGAAAATTTTGAAAATTTTGAAAATTTTAAAAATTTTAAAAATTTTGAAATTTTGAAAATTTTGAAAATTTTGAAATTTTGAAAAATTTTGAAAATTTTGAAAATTTTGAAAATTTTGAAAATTTTTGAAAATTTTGAAAATTTTGAAAATTTTGAAAATTTTGAAAATTTTGAAAATTTTAAAATTTTGAAAATTTTGAAAATTTTGAAAATTTTTGAAAATTTTGAAAATTTTTAAAATTTTGAAAATTTTGAAAATTTTGAAAATTTTGAAAAAAAATTTTGAAAATTTTGAAAATTTTGAAAATTTTGAAAATTTTGAAAATTTTGAAAATTTTGAAAATTTTGAAAATTTTGAAAATTTGAAAATTTTTTGAAAATTTTGAAAATTTTGAAAATTTTGAAAATTTTGAAAATTTTGAAAATTTTGAAAATTTTGAAAATTTTGAAAATTTTGAAAATTTTGAAAATTTTAAAAAATTTTAAAAAATTTTCAAAATTTTAAAAATTTGAAAATTTTGAAAATTTTGAAAAAATTTTAAAAATTTTGAAAATTTTGAAAATTTTGAAAATTTTGAAAATTTTGAAAATTTTGAAAATTTTAAAAATTTTGAAAAATTTTGAAAATTTTGAAAATTTTGAAAATTTTGAAAATTTTGAAAATTTTGAAAAATTTTGAAAATTTTGAAAATTTTGAAAATTTTGAAAATTTTGAAAATTTTGAAAATTTGAAAATTTTGAAAATTTTGAAAATTTGAAAAATTTTGAAAATTTTGAAAATTTTGAAAATTTTGAAAATTTTGAAAATTTTGAAAATTTGAAAAATTTTGAAAATTTTGAAAATTTTGAAAATTTTGAAAATTTTGAAAATTTTGAAAATTTGAAAAAATTTTGAAAATTTTGAAAATTTTAAAAATTTTAAAAATTTTGAAAATTTTAAAAATTTTGAAAATTTTGAAAATTTTGAAAATTTTGAAAATTTTGAAAATTTTGAAAATTTTGAAAATTTTGAAAATTTTGAAAATTTGGAAAATTTTGAAAATTTTGAAAATTTTGAAAATTTTGAAAATTTTGAAAATTTTGAAAATTTTGAAAATTTGAAAAATTTTGAAAATTTTGAAAATTTTGAAAATTTTGAAAATTTTGAAAAATTTTGAAAATTTTGAAAATTTTTGAAAATTTTGAAAATTTTGAAAATTTTAAAAATTTTGAAAATTTTGAAAATTTTGAAAATTTTGAAAATTTTAAAAATTTTGAAAATTTTGAAAATTTTGAAAATTTTTAAAATTTTGAAAAATTTTGAAAATTTGAAAATTTTTAAATTTTGAAAATTTTGAAATTTTGAAAAATTTTGAAAATTTTGAAAATTTTGAAAATTTTGAAAATTTTGAAAATTTTGAAAATTTTAAAAATTTTAAAAATTTTAAAAATTTTGAAAATTTTGAAAATTTGAAAATTTTGAAAATTTTGAAAATTTTGAAAATTTTGAAAATTTTGAAAATTTTGAAAATTTTGAAAATTTTGAAAATTTTGAAAATTTGAAAATTTTGAAAATTTTTCAAAATTTTGAAAATTTTGAAAATTTGAAAATTTTGAAAATTTTGAAAATTTTGAAAATTTTGAAAATTTTGAAAATTTTGAAAATTTTGAAAATTTTGAAAATTTTGAAAAATTTTGAAAATTTTGAAAATTTTGAAAATTTGAAATTTTGAAAATTTTGAAAATTTTGAAAATTTTGAAAATTTTGAAAATTTTGAAAATAAAAATTTTGAAAATTTTGAAAATTTTGAAAATTTGAAAAATTTTGAAAATTTTGAAAATTTTGAAAATTTTGAAAATTTTAAAAATTTTGAAAATTTTGAAAATTTTGAAAATTTTGAAAATTTTTGAAAATTTTGAAAATTTTGAAAATTTTAAAAATTTTAAAAATTTGAAAATTTTGAAAAATTTGAAAATTTTGAAAATTTTGAAAATTTTGAAAATTTTGAAAATTTTGAAAATTTCAAAATTTTTGAAAATTTTGAAAATTTTGAAAATTTTGAAAATTTTGAAAATTTTGAAAATTTTGAAAATTTTGAAAATTTTGAAAATTTTTTGAAAATTTTGAAAATTTAAAAATTTTTAAAAATTTTGAAAATTTTGAAAATTTTGAAAATTTTGAAAATTTTGAAAATTTTGAAAATTTTTTGAAAATTTTGAAAATTTTAAAAATTTTGAAAATTTTGAAAATTTTGAAAATTTTGAAAATTTTGAAAATTTTGAAAATTTTGAAAATTTTGAAAATTTGGAAAATTTGAAAATTTTGAAAATTTTGAAAATTTTGAAAATTTTGAAAATTTTGAAAAATTTTGAAAATTTTGAAAAATTTTGAAAATTTTGAAAATTTTGAAAATTTGAAAATTTTGAAAATTTTGAAAATTTTGAAAATTTTGAAAATTTTGAAAATTTTGAAAATTTTGAAAAATTTTGAAAATTTTGAAAATTTTGAAAATTTTGAAAATTTTGAAAATTTTGAAAATTTGAAAATTTTGAAAATTTTGAAAATTTTGAAAATTTTGAAAATTTTGAAAATTTTGAAAATTTTGAAAATTTTGAAAATTTTGAAAATTTTGAAAATTTGAAAATTTTGAAAATTTTGAAAATTTTGAAAATTTTGAAAAATTTTGAAAATTTTGAAAATTTTAAAAATTTTGAAAATTTTGAAAATTTTGAAAATTTTGAAAATTTTGAAAATTTTGAAAATTTTGAAAATTTTGAAAATTTTAAAAATTTTTGAAATTTTGAAAATTTTGAAAATTTTGAAAATTTGGAAAATTTTGAAAATTTTGAAAATTTTGAAAATTTTGAAAATTTTTGAAAATTTTGAAAATTTTGAAAATTTTGAAAATTTTGAAAATTTTGAAAATTTTGAAAATTTTGAAAATTTTGAAAATTTTGAAAATTTTGAAAATTTTGAAAATTTTGAAAATTTTGAAAATTTTGAAAATTTTGAAAATTTTGAAAATTTTAAAAAATTTGAAAATTTTAAAATTTTAAAAATTTTAAAATTTTGAAAATTTTTAAAATTTTGAAAATAAAATTTTTAAAATTTTGAAAATTTTGAAAATTTTGAAAATTTTGAAAATTTTGAAAATTTTGAAAATTTTGAAAATTTTGAAAATTTTGAAAATTTTGAAAATTTTGAAAATTTTGAAAATTTTGAAAATTTTGAAAATTTTGAAAATTTTGAAAAATTTGAAAATTTGAAAAAAAATTTAAAAAATTTTAAAATTTTGAAAATTTTTAAAATTTTGAAAATTTTAAAAATTTTTTTGAAAATTTTGAAAATTTTGAAAATTTTGAAAATTTTGAAAATTTTGAAAATTTTGAAAATTTTGAAAAATTTTAAAAATTTTAAAATTTTGAAAATTTTGAAAAATTGGAAAATTTTGAAAATTTTGAAAATTTTGAAAATTTGAAAATTTTGAAAATTTTGAAAATTTTGAAAATTTTGAAAATTTTGAAAAATTTGAAAATTTTGAAAATTTTGAAAATTTTGAAAATTTTGAAAATTTTGAAAATTTTTTGAAAATTTGGAAAATTTTGAAAATTTTAAAAATTTTGAAAATTTTGAAAATTTTCAAAATTTTAAAATTTTCAAAATTTTGAAAATTTTGAAAAATTTGAAAATTTGAAAATTTTGAAAATTTTTTGAAAATTTTAAAAATTTTAAAATTTTTGAAAAATTTTGAAAATTTTTAAAAATTTTGAAAATTTTAAAAATTTAGAAAATTTTGAAAATTTTGAAAATTTTTAAAAATTTTGAAAATTTTTAAAATTTGGAAAATTTTGAAAATTTTGAAAATTTTGAAAATTTTGAAATTTTCAAAAATTTGAAAAAATTTTTAAAATTTTGAAAATTTTTGAAAATTTTGAAAATTTTGAAAATTTTGAAAATTTTGAAAATTTTGAAAATTTTGAAAATTTTGAAAATTTTGAAAATTTTGAAAATTTTGAAAATTTTGAAAATTTTGAAAATTTGAAAATTTTGAAAATTTTGAAAATTTTAAAAATTTGAAAATTTGGAAAATTTTTAAAAATTTTAAAAATTTTTAAAATTTTGAAATTTTTAAAATTTTGAAAATTTTAAAATTTTTGAAATTTTTAAAATTTTGAAAATTTTGAAAATTTTGAAAATTTTTGAAAATTTTGAAAATTTTGAAAATTTTGAAAATTTTTAAAAATTTTAAAAATTTTGAAAATTTTGAAAATTTTTGAAAATTTTGAAAATTTTGAAAATTTTGAAAATTTTTGAAAATTTTGAAAATTTTGAAAATTTTGAAAATTTTGAAAATTTTGAAAATTTTGAAAATTTTAAAAATTTTAAAAATTTTGAAAAAAAATGGAAAATTTGAAAAAATTTTGAAAATTTTGAAAATTTTGAAAATTTTGAAAATTTTAAAAATTTTGAAAAATTTGAAAATTTTGGAAAATTTTGAAAATTTTGAAAATTTTGAAAATTTTGAAAATTTTGAAAATTTTTAAAATTTTGAAAATTTTGAAAATTTTAAAAATTTTGAAAATTTTGAAAATTTTGAAAATTTTGAAAATTTTAAAAATTTTGAAAATTTTGAAAATTTGAAAATTTTGAAAATTTTTGAAAATTTTGAAAATTTTGAAAATTTTGAAAATTTTGAAAATTTTGAAAATTTTGAAAATTTTGAAAATTTTGAAAATTTAAAAAAAAATTTTGAAAATTTTGAAATTTTGAAAATTTTGAAAATTTTGAAAATTTTAAAAATTTTGAAAAAATTTTGAAAATTTTGAAAATTTTTGGAAAATTTTGAAAATTTTGAAAATTTGGAAAATTTTGAAAATTTTGAAAATTTTGAAAATTTTGAAAATTTTGAAAATTTTGGAAAATTTTGAAAATTTTGAAAATTTTGAAAATTTTGAAAATTTTGAAAATTTTGAAAATTTTAAAAATTTTGAAAATTTTGAAAATTTTGAAAATTTTGAAAAATTTTGAAAATTTTGAAAATTTTGAAAATTTTGAAAATTTTGAAAATTTTGAAAATTTTGAAAATTTTGAAAATTTTGAAAATTTTGAAAATTTTGAAAATTTTGAAAATTTTGAAAATTTTAAAATTTTGAAAATTTTGAAAATTTTGAAAATTTTGAAAATTTTGAAAATTTTGAAAAAAATTTTGAAAATTTTGAAAATTTTGAAAATTTTGAAAATTTTGAAAATTTTGAAAAATTTGAAAATTTTGAAAATTTTGAAAATTTTGAAAATTTTGAAAATTTTGAAAATTTTAAAAAATTTTGAAAATTTTGAAAATTTTGAAATTTTGAAAATTTTGAAAATTTTGAAAATTTTGAAAATTTTGAAAAATTTTGAAAATTTTGAAAATTTTGAAAATTTTGAAAATTTTGAAAATTTTGAAAAATTTTGAAAATTTTGAAAATTTTCAAAATTTTGAAAATTTTGAAAATTTTGAAAATTTTGAAAATTTGAAAATTTTGAAAATTTTGAAAATTTTGAAAATTTTGAAAATTTTGAAAATTTTGAAAATTTTGAAAATTTTGAAAATTTTGAAAATTTTGAAAATTTTGAAAATTTTGAAAATTTTGAAAATTTTGAAAATTTTGAAAATTTTGAAAATTTTGAAAATTTTGAAAATTTGAAAATTTGGAAAATTTTGAAAATTTTGAAAATTTTGAAAATTTTGAAAATTTTGAAAATTTGAAAATTTGAAAATTTTGAAAATTTTGAAAATTTTGAAAATTTTGAAAATTTTAAAAATTTTGAAAATTTGGAAAATTTTGAAAATTTTGAAAATTTTAAAAATTTTGAAAATTTTGAAAATTTTCAAAAATTTAAAAATTTTTGAAAATTTTGAAAATTTTGAAAATTTTGAAAATTTTGAAAATTGAAATTTTGAAAATTTTGAAAATTTTGAAAATTTTCAAAATTTTAAAATTTTCAAAATTTTGAAAATTTTGAAAATTTTAAAATTTTCAAAATTTTAAAATTTTGAAAATTTTGAAAATTTTTAAAAAAATTTTGAAAATTTTGAAAATTTTCAAAATTTTGAAAATTTTGAAAATTTTGAAAATTTTGAAAATTTTGAAAATTTTTTTTGAAAATTTTAAAAATTTTGAAAATTTTGAAAATTTTGAAAATTTTGAAAATTTTCAAAATTTTGAAAATTTTGAAAATTTGAAAAATTTTGAAAATTTTGAAAATTTTGAAAATTTTAAAAATTTTGAAAATTTTGAAAATTTTGAAAAATTTGAAAATTTTGAAAATTTTAAAAATTTGAAAATTTTGAAAATTTTGAAAATTTTGAAAATTTTGAAAATTTTGAAAATTTTGAAATTTTGAAAATTTTGAAAATTTTGAAAATTTTGAAAATTTTGAAAATTTTGAAAATTTTGAAAATTTGAAAATTTTGAAAATTTTGAAAATTTTGAAAATTTTAAAAATTTTGAAAAAATTTTGAAAATTTTGAAAATTTTTTTGAAAATTTTGAAAATTTTGAAAATTTTGAAAATTTTGAAAATTTTGAAAATTTTGAAAATTTTGAAAATTTTGAAAATTTTTAAAATTTTGAAAATTTTAAAATTTTGAAAATTTTAAAAATTTTAAAAAATTTTGAAAATTTTGAAAATTTTGAAAATTTTGAAAATTTTGAAAATTTTGAAAATTTTAAAAATTTTGAAAATTTTGAAAATTTTGGAAAATTTTGAAAATTTTAAAAATTTTTAAAATTTTAAAGAAATTTTGAAAATTTTGAAAATTTTGAAAATTTTGAAAATTTTGAAAATTTTGAAAATTTTGAAAATTTTGAAAATTTTGAAAATTTTAAAAATTTTGAAAAATTTTGAAAATTTTGAAAATTTTGAAAAATTTTGAAAATTTTGAAAATTTTGAAAATTTTGAAAAATTTTGAAAATTTTGAAAATTTTAAAAATTTTGAAAATTTTGAAAAAATTTGAAAATTTTGAAAATTTTAAAAATTTTGAAAATTTTGAAAATTTTGAAAATTTTGAAAATTTGAAAAGAAAATTTTGAAAAATTTTGAAAATTTTGAAAATTTTGAAAATTTTGAAAATTTTGAAAATTTGGAAAATTTTGAAAATTTTGAAAATTTTGAAAATTAAAATTTTAAAAAATTTTGAAAATTTTTGAAAATTTTGAAAATTTTGAAAAAATTTGGAAAATTTTGAAAATTTTCAAAATTTTGATAAAATTTGAAAATTTTGAAAATTTTTGAAAATTTTGAAAAATTTGAAAATTTTGAAAATTTTGAAAATTTTGAAAATTTTGAAAATTTTGAAAATATTTAAAAATTTTGAAAATTTTGAAAATTTTGAAAATTTTTGGAAAATTTTAAAAATTTTGAAAATTTTGAAAAAATTTGAAAATTTTCAAAATTTTGAAAATTTTGAAAAAATTTGGAAAATTTTGAAAATTTTGAAAATTGTAAAAATTTTGAAAATTTTAAAAATTTGAAAATTTTGAAAATTTTAAAAAATTTTGAAAATTTCAAAATTTTCCAAATTTTTAAAATTTTGAAAAAAATTTTAAAAATTTTTAAAAAAATTTGGAAAATTTTGAAAATTTTGAAAATTTTTGAAAATTTTTGAAAATTTTGAAAAAAATTTTAAAATTTTGAAAATTTTGAAAATTTTGAAAATTTTAAAAATTTTGAAAATTTTGAAAATTTTGAAATTTTGAAAATTTTGAAAATTTGGAAAATTTTGAAAATTTTGAAAATTTTGAAAATTTTGAAAATTTGGAAAATTTAGAAAATTTTGAAAATTTTGAAAATTTTGAAAATTTTCGAAAATTTTGAAAATTTTGAAAATTTTGAAAATTTTGAAAATTTTGGAAAATTTTGAAAATTTTGAAAATTTTGAAAATTTAAAAATTTGAAAATTTTGAAAATTTTTGAAATTTTGAAAATTTGAAAAATTTGAAAATTTTGAAAATTTTGAAAATTTTGAAAATTTTGAAAATTTTGAAAATTTTGAAAATTTTGAAAATTTTGAAAATTTTGGAAAAATTTTGGAAATTTTAAAAATTTTGAAAATTTTAAAAATTTTGAAAATTTTGAAAATTTGCGAAAAATTTTGAAAATTTGGAAAATTTTGAAAATTTTGAATAATTTTGAAAATTTTGAAAATTTTGAAGAATTTTAAAAATTTTCAAAATTTTGAAAATTTTGAAAATTTTTGAAAATTTTGAAAATTTTGAAAATTTTGAAAATTTTGAAAATTTTTTTGAAAATTTTGAAAATTTTGAAAATTTTTGAAAATTTTGAAAATTTTGAAAATTTTAAAAATTTTGAAAATTTTGAGAAAAATTTGAAAAATTTCAGAAATTTTGAAAATTTTAAAAATACATAAAATGTTGAATTTTTAAAATTTTGAAAATTTAAATTTTTCAAAATTTTGAAAATTTTCAAAATGTTGAAAACTTTGAAAATTTTGAAAAATTTTGAAAATTTTGAAAATTTTGAAAATTTTGAAAATTTTGAAAATTTTGAAAATTTTGAAAATTTTAAAAAATTTTGAAAATTATGAAAATTTTAAAAGTTATGAAATAATGGAAAATTTTAAAAAATTTAAAAAATACGTAAAATGTTGAATTTTTTAAAATTTTGTAAATAAAATTTTTATAATTTTGAAAATTATGAAAATTTTGAGAAAATTTTGAAAAATTTAAAAATTTTGAAAAATTTGAAAATTTGGAAAATTTGAAAATTTTGAAAATTTTGAAAATTTTGAAAATTTTGAAAATTTTGAAAATTTTGAAAAATTTTGAAAATTTTAAATATTGAAATTTGTAAAATTTTGAAAAATTTGAAAATTTTGAAAATTTTCAAAAATTTTGAAAATTTTGAAAATTTTCAAAATTTTGACAAATTTTGAAAATATGGATAATTTGGAAAATTTTGAAAATTGTAAAAATTTTAAAAGTTATGAAAAAATGGAAAATTTTAAAAATTTTGAAAATTTAGAAAAATTCAAAACTTTCCAAATTTTCAAAATTTTGACAAATTTTGAAAATATGGATAATTTGGAAAATTTGGAAAATTTGGAAAATTTTGAAATTTTTAAAATTTTCAAAATTTTGAAGAAAATTTGAAAATTTTGAAAATTTTGAAAATTTTAAAAATTTTGAAAAGTTATGAAAAATTGGAAAATTTTAAAAAATTTTAAAAATTTTAAAATTTGAAAAAATTAAACCAAATTTTCAAAATTTTGACAAATTTTGAAAATATGGATAATTTGGAAGATTTTGAAAATTTGGAAAATTTGGAAAATTTTGAATTTTTTTAATATTTTCAAAATTTTGAAAATTTTCGAAATTTTGAAAATTTCAAAAATGTTGAAAACTTTGAAAATTTTGAAAATTTTAAAAATTTTGAAAATTTTTATATTTGGAAAATTATGAAATTTTTGAAAATTTGTAAAATTTTGAAAATTTGGAAAATTTTGAAAATTTTGAAAATTTTCGAAATTTTGGAAATTTCGAAAATGTTGAAAACTTTGAAAATTTTGGAAATTGTGAAAATTGTGAAAATTTTGAATATTGTGAAAATTTTGAAAATTTTGAAAATTTGATTTGAAATTTTGAAAATTTTGAAAATTTGGAAAATTTTGAAAATATGGAAAATTTTAAAAATTTTGAAAATTTTGAAAAAATTTGGAAAATTTTGAAAAATTTTGAAAATTTTAAAAATTTTGAAAATTTTGAAAATTTTGAAAATTTTGAAAATTTTGAAAATTTTGAAAATTTTGAAAAATTTTGAAAATTTTGAAAATTTTGAAATTTTGAAAATTTTTGAAAATTTTGAAAATTTTGAAAATTTTGAAAATTTTGAAAATTTTTGAAAATTTTGAAAATTTTGAAAATTTTGAAAATTTTGAAAATTTTGAAAAAATTTTGAAAATTTTAAAAATTTTGAAAATTTGAAAATTTTTAAAAATTTGAAAATTTTGAAAATTTTGAAAATTTTGAAAAATTTTGAAAATTTTAAAAAATTTTGAAAATTTTGAAAATTTTTGAAAATTTTGAAAAATTTCAAAATTTTCAAAATTTTGAAAATTTTGAAAATTTTGAAAATTTTGAAAATTTTGAAAATTTTGAAAATTTTGAAAATTTTGAAAATTTTGAAAATTTTGAAAATTTTAAAAATTTTGAAAATTTTGAAAATTTTGAAAATTTTGAAAATTTTGAAAATTTTGAAAATTTTGAAAATTTTGAAAATTTTGAAAATTTTGAAAATTTTGAATTTTTTTGAAAATTTTGAAAATTTGAAAATTTGAAAATTTTGAAAATTTTGAAAATTTTGAAAATTTTGAAAATTTTGAAAATTTTGAAAATTTTGAAAATTTTGAAAATTTTGAAAATTTTGAAAATTTTGAAAATTTTGAAAATTTTGAAAAAAATTTTGAAAATTTTGAAAAATTTTGAAAATTTTTGAAAATTTTGAAAATTTTGAAAATTTTGAAAATTTTGAAAATTTTGAAAATTTTGAAAATTTTGAAAATTTTGAAAATTTTGAAAATTTTGAAAATTTTGAAATTTTGAAAATTTTGAAAATTTTGAAAATTTTAAAAATTTTGAAAATTTTGAAAATTTTGAAAATTTTTGAAAATTTAAAAAATTTTGAAAATTTTGAAAATTTTGAAAATTTTCAAAAATTTTGAAAATTTTAAAAATTTTGAAAATTTTGAAAATTTTGAATTTTTTTAAAATTTTGAAAATTTTGAAAATTTTGAAATTTTGAAAATTTTGAAAATTTTGAAAATTTTGAAAATTTTGAAAATTTTGAAAATTTTGAAAATTTTGAAAATTTTGAAAATTTTGAAAATTTTGAAAATTTTGAAAATTTTGAAAATTTTGAAAATTTTTTAAAAATTTTGAAAATTTTGAAAATTTTAAAAATTTAAAAAATTTTTAAAATTTTGAAAATTTTGAAAATTTTGAAAATTTTAAAATTTTTGAAAATTTTAAAATTTTGAAAATTTGAAAATTTTGAAAATTTTGAAAATTTTGAAAATTTTTTAAAAATTTTAAAATTTTCAAAAATTTTGGAAAATTTTGAAAATTTTGAAAATTTTGAAAATTTTGAAAATTTTGAAAATTTTGAAAATTTTGAAAATTTTGAAAAATTTTGAAAATTTTGAAAAATTTGAAAATTTTGAAAATTTGAAAATTTTGAAAATTTGGAAAATTTGAAAAAATTTTCAAAATTTTGAAATTTTGAAAAATTTTGAAAAATTTTCAAAATTTTGAAAATTTTCAAAATTTTGAAAATTTTGAAAATTTTCAAAATTTTCAAAATTTTGAAAATTTTGAAAATTTTGAAAATTTTGAAAATTTTTGAAAAAAATTTGAAAATTTTGAAAAAAAATTTTGAAAATTTTGAAAATTTTGAAAATTTTGAAAATTTTCAAAAATTTTGAAAATTTTGAAAATTTTGAAAATTTTGAAAATTTTGAAAATTTGGAAAATTTTGAAAATTTTGAAAATTTTTAAAATTTTGAAAAAATTTTGAAAATTTTGAAAATTTTGAAAATTTTGAAAATTTTGAAAATTTTGAAAATTTTGAAATTTTGAAAATTTTGAAAATTTTGAAATTTTGAAAATTTTGAAAATTTTGAAAATTTAAAAAATTTGAAAATTTTTAAAATTTTGAAAATTTTGAAAATTTGAAAAAATTTTGAAAATTTTGAAAAATTTGAAAATTTTGAAAATTTTGAAAATTTTGAAAAATTTTTGAAAATTTTGAAAATTTTGAAAATTTTGAAAATTTTGAAAATTTTGAAAATTTTAAAAATTTTAAAAATTTTAAAATTTTGAAAATTTTGAAAATTTTGAAAAAATTTTGAAAATTTGAAAATTTTGAAAATTTTGAAAATTTTGAAAATTTTGAAAATTTTGAAAATTTTGAAAATTTGAAAAAATTTGAAAATTTTTGAAAAAAATTTGGAAAATTTTAAAAATTTTGAAAAAAAATTTTCAAAATTTTGAAAATTTTAAAAATTTTAAAAATTTTGAAAATTTTGAAAATTTTGAAAATTTTGAAAATTTTGAAAATTTTGAAAATTTTGAAATTTTGAAAATTAAAAATTTTTAAAATTTTGAAAATTTGGAAAATTTTAAAAATTTTGAAAATTTTGAAAATTTTGAAAATTTTGAAAATTTTGAAAATTTTGAAAATTTTGAAAATTTTGAAAATTTTGAAAATTTGAAAAATTTTGAAAATTTTGAAAATTTTGAAAAATTTTAAAATTTTGAAAATTTTGAAAATTTTGAAAATTTTGAAAATTTTGAAAATTTTGAAAATTTTGAAAATTTTGAAAATTTTCAAAATTTTGAAAATTTTGAAAATTTTGAAAAATTCAAAATTTTGGAAAATTTTCAAAATTTTGAAAATTTGAAAATTTTGAAAATTTTGAAAATTTTGAAAATTTTCAAAATTTTGAAAATTTTTGAAAATTTTGAAAATTTGAAAAAATTTTGAAAATTTTGAAAATTTTGAAAAATTTGAAAATTTTGAAAATTTTGAAAATTTGAAAAATTTTGAAAATTTTGAAAATTTTGAAAATTTTGAAAATTTTGAAAATTTTGAAAATTTTGAAAAATTTTGAAAATTTTGAAAATTTTGAAAATTTTGAAAAATTTTGAAAAATTTTGAAAATTTTGAAAATTTTGAAAATTTTGAAAATTTTGAAAATTTTGAAAATTTTGAAAATTTTGAAAATTTTGAAAATTTTGAAAATTTTGAAAATTTTGAAAATTTGAAAATTTTGAAAATTTTGAAAATTTTGAAAATTTTGAAAATTTGAAAATTTTGAAAATTTTGAAAATTTTGAAAATTTGAAAAATTTTGAAAATTTTGAAAATTTTCAAAATTTTGAAAATTTTGAAAATTTTGAAAATTTTGAAAAATTTTGAAAATTTTGAAAATTTTGAAAATTTTGAAAATTTTGAAAATTTGAAAATTTTGAAAATTTTGAAAATTTTAAAAAAATTTTGAAAATTTTGAAAATTTTGAAAAATTTGAAAAATTTTGAAAATTTTGAAAATTTGGAAAATTTTGAAATTTTTAAAAATTTTCAAAATTTTGAAAAAATTTTTGAAATTTTGAAAATTTTGAAAATTTTGAAAATTTTCAAAATTTTGAAAATTTTGAAAATTTTTAAAATTTTGAAAAATTTGAAAATTTTGAAAATTTTGAAAATTTTGAAAATTTGAAAATTTTGAAAATTTTTAAAATTTTGAAAATTTTGAAAATTTTGAAAAATTTTAAAAATTTTGAAAATTTTGAAATTTTTAAAATTTTGAAAATTTTGAAAATTTTGAAAATTTTGAAAAATTTCAAAATTTTGAAAATTTGAAAATTTTCAAAATTTTGAAAATTTTGAAAATTTTGAAAATTTTGAAAATTTTGAAAAATTTGAAAATTTTGAAAATTTTGAAAATTTTGAAAATTTTGAAAATTTTTTAAAAATTTCAAAATTTTCAAAATTTTGAAAATTTTGAAAATTTTAAAAATTTTCAAAATTTTGAAAATTTTCAAAATTTTAAAATTTTGAAAATTTTGAAAATTTTGAAAATTTTGAAAATTTTGAAAATTTGAAAATTTTGAAAATTTTGAAAATTTTGAAAATTTTGAAAATTTTGAAAATTTTGAAAATTTAAAAATTTGAAAATTTTGAAAATTTTGAAAATTTGAAAATTTTGAAAATTTTGAAAATTTTGAAAATTTTGAAAATTTTGAAAATTTTGAAAAATTTTGAAAATTTTGAAAATTTTGAAAATTTTAAAAATTTTGAAAATTTGAAAAATTTTGAAAATTTTAAAAATTTTAAAAATTTTCAAAATTTGAAAAAATTTGAAAAATTTTGAAAATTTTGAAAATTTGAAAAATTTTGAAAATTTGAAAATTTTGAAAATTTTGAAAAATTTCAAAATTTTCAAATTTTTGAAAATTTTGAAAATTTTTGAAAATTTTGAAAATTTGAAAATAAAAATTTTGAAAATTTGAAAAATTTTGAAAATTTTGAAAATTTTGAAAATTTTGAAAATTTTGAAAATTTGAAAATTTTGAAAATTTTGAAAATTTGAAAAATTTTTAAAATTTTGAAAAATTTTGAAAAATTTTGAAAATTTTGAAATTTTGAAAATTTTGAAAATTTTGAAAATTTTGAAAATTTGAAAATTTTGAAAATTTTGAAAATTTTGAAAATTTTGAAAATTTTGAAAATTTTGAAAATTTTAAAAATTTTGAAAATTTTGAAAATTTTGAAAATTTTGAAAATTTTGAAAATTTTGAAAATTTTGAAAATTTTGAAAATTTTGAAAAATTTTGAAAATTTTGAAAATTTTGAAAATTTTGAAAATTTTGAAAATTTTGAAAATTTTGAAAATTTTGAAAATTTTGAAAATTTTGAAAATTTTGAAAATTTTGAAAAATTTTGAAAATTTTGAAAATTTTCAAAATTTTGAAAATTTTGAAAATTTTGAAAATTTTGAAAATTTTCAAAATTTTGAAAATTTTGAAAATTTTGAAAATTTTGAAAATTTTGAAAATTTTAAAAATTTTCAAAATTTTTGAAAATTTTGAAAATTTTTAAAATTTTGAAAATTTTGAAAATTTTGAAAATTTTGAAAATTTTGAAAATTTTGAAAATTTTGAAAATTTTGAAAATTTGAAAAAATTTTGAAAATTTTGAAAATTTTGAAAATTTTGAAAATTTTGAAAATTTTGAAAATTTTCAAAATTTTGAAAATTTTGAAAATTTTGAAAATTTTGAAAATTTTGAAAATTTTGAAAATTTTGAAAAATTTTGAAAATTTTGAAAATTTTCAAAATTTTGAAAATTTTGAAAAATTTGAAAAAATTTTGAAATTTTGAAAATTTTGAAAATTTTGAAAATTTTTTGAAAATTTTGAAAATTTTGAAAAATTTGAAAATTTTGAAAATTTTAAAATTTTGAAAATTTTAAAAATTTTGAAAATTTTTGAAAATTTGAAAATTTTGAAAATTTTGAAAAATTTTGAAAATTTTGAAAATTTTGAAAAATTTGAAAATTTTTTCAAAATTTTCAAAATTTTAAAATTTTGAAAATTTTCAAAATTTTCAAAATTTTGAAAATTTTGAAAAATTTTGAAAATTTTGAAAATTTTGAAAATTTTGAAAATTTTGAAAATTTTGAAAATTTTGAAAATTTTGAAAATTTTGAAAATTTTGAAAATTTTGAAAATTTTGAAAATTTTGAAAATTTTTTTGAAAATTTTCAAAATTTTGAAAATTTTCAAAATTTTGAAAATTTTGAAAATTTTCAAAATTTTGAAATTTTTAAAAATTTTGAAAATTTTGAAAATTTGAAAATTTTGAAAATTTTGAAAATTTTGAAAATTTTGAAAATTTTAAAAATTTTGAAAATTTTGAAAAATTTTGAAAATTTTGAAAATTTTGAAAATTTTGAAAATTTTGAAAATTTTGAAAATTTTGAAAATTTTAAAAATTTTGAAAATTTTGAAAATTTGAAAATTTTGAAAATTTTGAAAATTTTGAAAATTTTGAAAATTTTGAAAATTTTGAAAATTTTGAAATTTTGAAAATTTTGAAAATTTTGAAAATTTTGAAAATTTTGAAAATTTTGAAAATTTTGAAAAATTTTGAAAATTTTGAAAATTTTGAAAATTTTGAAAATTTTAAAAATTTTGAAAATTTGGAAAAATTTGAAAATTTTGAAAATTTTAAAAATTTTGAAAATTTTGAAAATTTTGAAAATTTTGAAAATTTTGAAAATTTTGAAAATTTTGAAAATTTTGAAAATTTTGAAAATTTTGAAAATTTTGAAAATTTGAAAATTTTAAAAATTTTGAAAATTTTGAAAATTTTGAAAATTTTGAAAATTTTGAAAAATTTTGAAAATTTTGAAAATTTTTGAAAATTTTGAAAATTTTGAAAATTTGAAAATTTTGAAAATTTTGAAAATTTTGAAAATTTTGAAAATTTTGAAAATTTTGAAAATTTTGAAAATTTTGAAAATTTTGAAAATTTTGAAAATTTGAAAATTTTGAAAATTTTGAAAATTTTGAAAATTTTGAAAATTTTGAAAATTTGAAAATTTTGAAAATTTTGAAAATTTTGAAAATTTTGAAAATTTTGAAAATTTTGAAAATTTTGAAAATTTTAAAAATTTTGAAAATTTTGAAAATTTTGAAAATTTTGAAAATTTTGAAAATTTTTGAAAAATTTGAAAATTTTGAAAATTTTGAAAATTTTGAAAATTTTGAAAATTTTGAAAATTTTAAAAAATTTGAAAATTTTGAAAATTTTGAAAATTTTGAAAATTTTGAAAATTTGAAAATTTTGAAAATTTTGAAAATTTTGAAAATTTTTGAAAATTTTGAAAATTTTGAAAATTTTGAAAATTTTGAAAATTTTGAAAAATTTTGAAAAATTTTGAAAATTTTGAAAAAAATTTTGAAAATTTTGAAAATTTGGAAAATTTTGAAAATTTTAAAAATTTTGAAAATTTTTAAAATTTTGAAAATTTAAAAATTTTCAAAATTTTAAAAATTTTAAAAAATTTTGAAAATTTTGAAAAATTTGAAAATTTTGAAAATTTTGAAAATTTTGAAAATTTTGAAAATTTTAAAATTTTGAAAATTTTGAAAATTTTGAAAATTTTAAAAATTTTGAAAATTTTCAAAAATTTTGAAAATTTTAAAATTTTGAAAATTTTGAAAATTTTGAAAATTTTGAAAATTTTGAAAATTTTGAAAATTTTGAAAATTTTGAAAATTTTGAAAATTTTGAAAATTTTGAAAATTTTGAAAATTTTGAAAATTTGAAAATTTTAAAAATTTTGAAAATTTTGAAAATTTTGAAAATTTTCAAAATTTTCAAAATTTTCAAAATTTTCAAAATTTTCAAAATTTTGAAAATTTTCAAAAATTTTTCAAAATTTTGAAAATGTTGAAAATTTTGAAAATTTTGAAAATTTTGAAAATTTTCAAAATTTTGAAAATTTTGAAAATTTTGAAAATTTTGAAAATTTTCAAAATTTTTAAAAATTTGAAAAATTTGCAAATTTTGAAAAATTTGAAAATTTTAAAATTTTGAAAATTTTGAAAATTTTGAAAATTTTGAAAATTTTGGAAATTTTAAAATTTTGAAAATTTTGAAAATTTTGAAAATTTTGAAAATTTTGAAAATTTTTGAAAAATTTGGAAAATTTTGAAAATTTTGAAAATTTTGAAAATTTTGAAAATTTTGAAAATTTTGAAAATTTTGAAAATTTTGTAAATTTTGAAAATTTTGAAAAAATTTTGAAAATTTTGAAAATTTTGAAAATTTGAAAATTTTGAAAATTTTGAAAATTTTGAAAATTTTGAAAATTTTGAAATTTTAAAAATTTTAAAAATCTTAAAAATTTTGTAAATTTTGAAAGTTTGGAATTATTTGAAAATTTTGCAAATTTAAAATTTTGAAAATTTTCAAAAATTTTGAAAAATTTTGAAAATTTTGAAAATTTTGAAAATTTTCCATATTTTGGAAAATTTTGAAAATTTTCAAAATTTTGAAAAATTTCAAAATTTGAAAATTTTGGAAATTTCGAAAATTTTAAAAATTTTAAATTTTAAAAAAATTTTGAAAAATTTCAAAATTTTGAAAATTTTGAAAATTTTAGAAAATTTTGAAAATTTTGAAAATTTTTTGAAAATTTTGAAAATTTTGGATATTTTGATATATTTTGAAAATTTTGAAAATTTTGAAAATTTGAAAATTTTGAAAATTTTGAAAATCTCAAAATTCGTAAATTTTGTCAAATTTATAAAGGTTTGAAAATTTTGAAAATTTTTAAATTTTCCGAAAATTTTGAAAATTTTGAAAATTTTTAAAATTTTAAAATTTTGTTAACATTTGAAAATTTGAAATTTGAAAATTTTGAAATTTTTGAAAATTTTGAAAGTGTTGAAAATCTTCAAATATTGAACAATTTTCCAAATTTTCAAAATTTGGCAAATTTTAAGCTGACAATTTTATAAAATTTCCAAAATTTTCAAATTTTTTTAAAATGTTGAAATTTTTCAAATTTGAAAATTTTCAAAAATCTCGAAAAATTTTGAAAATTTTGTACCAGAATTTTAAAGTTTGGAAAATTCAAAAATTTTCAAATAATCCAAAAAAGATTTTGAAAATTTTAAAATTTTAAAATTTAAAAAAAATTTTGGAAATTTCAAAATTTAAATTTGGAAAATTTTGAATTTTTCAAAATTTTAAAATTTTCAAAATTTTCCAAATTTTCAAAATTTTTAAAATTTTCCATTTTCTACATAACTTTTAATGTTAAATTTTAAAATTTTGAAAATTTTTGAAATTTTGAAATTTCAAAATGTGAAATTTGAAAAATGTGAAAATTTTGAAAATTGTGAAAGTGTGAAAATTTTGAAAAATTCGTTTTCAAATTTCCAAAATTTTCCAAATTTCCCATTTGGAAAATTTTAACGTTTTGAAGCTTTAAAATTTTTGAAATCATGGAAAATTTTGAAGATTTTAGAAAATTGTGAAAATATGGAATATTTTGAAAGTGTGATAATTTTAAAAGTTATGAAAAATTTTCAAAATTTGAAAATTTTGAAATTTTAAAATTCAAAATTTTCCAAATTTTCAAAATTTCCATATTTCCAAATTCACCAATAATCAAGATTTTTACAAATTTTCAAAGAATTTGGCAGTACTAAAATTTTAAATTCTCTCAAATTCTAAAATTTTCAAAATTTTCCACATTTTCAAAATTTTCCAAATTTCAAAGTTTTTCAACATTTTCGATTTTCCAAAATTTT